>PVJS01036435.1:0-20461 GCA_004027185.1 Glis glis
CCCCAGTACTGAAAAAAAAAAAAAAAGAAAGAAGTATGTCCTAATAAAAATTATAACAAAAAATTATAATTTAGTGGATATTTCTCTTTTTTTGTGGTACTGGAGATTGAAATCAGGGGCATTCTACCTCCGAGCTACACCCTCAGCCCTGTTTTTTATTCTTTATTTTGAAACAGGGTCTTACTAAGTTGTGGAGGCCTCACTAAGTAGCTGAGGTTGGTGGTGAACCTGGATCTCAGGTCTCAGCCTCCCAAGTACTGGGATTACAAGTGAATATCACTGTAATACTGTAATATCACAGTACTGGGATTGCAATAGTGAATATCACTAATAAAAAAAGGTATACAATCACTCTTCAACCATTTTAGGTTCTACTCTCTTTTTTTAAGTCTTTCATTCTGCTTAAGCACATTAAGGTGAAATGGACAGACTATCAGCTGTCTTTGCAGTTCAGAACCAATCTTTCTTTACCATTAGTTTCACCAGTAAAGTCCCATATGCCAGTCACCATGTGGGCACCTTACATATAGATTAACAATTGTATAAGATACAAGCATTTCCATTTTACATGTAAAAACTAAGGCTTAGAGTCACATTCTATTAAATTGCAAAACTCTGATTCAAACTTAAGAAATGACAAGGAATCTGGGCATGGTGGCACATGCCTGTAATCCTTGTACTTGGGAGGCTGAGACAGGAGGATTGCAGGTTCAATGCCAGCTTCAGCAATTTAACAAAACCCTCAGCAACTTAGTGAGACCCTGTCTCAAAATAAAAAGTAAAAAATAAAAAGGACTGGGGGTGCAATTCAGAGGTAGAATGCCCCTGGGTTCAATCCCCAGTGCAAAAAAAAAAAAAGACAAAGATTAAGAACAAGAAATTCTTAACCCACAAAACTACATTTAGTGGCATCCATTCTAGAAGCATTTGTTGTTTCATATGAAAGACATTACAAAAAAGACAATAAAGGAAGGAAGCGAGTGTTAACAGATATCAAGTCCACTACTTGCTCTTTAGCATAGGACAATATAAGCAATATTAAAAGGAAGTTACCCTCTAAATTAAGGAATGAGAAAAATAGGACATGGAAAAGAATAGAGCCATTAGGAATTTGTGTTGTGTCACACACAAAAATACTGCTAATTCCACCCTCCGCTGACATATGGAGGGGCACTGCAATAGTAACTCTCCCTAGGGGGCAATAGGAGAAAAGGGGGAAAATCAATCTCCAAATATTTCATATCAAATTGAAATCCCCCAAAAAGTTTCCTATAAACCTCAACAAATGTTGACTACTCAACTGATTGAAGCAGATTCCATAAGCCAGAATGTATATATTATGAACTGTGTGTAAACAATATGTTATTTAACATATGTAAAACCAATTCCTACTTACCTTAGCATTATTTGCCCATGTCACAAATACTAAGTTTCTAGTTCCTTTTTATCCTCACAGTCAGAGAATACACTTTATAAACACACTCAAGAGGAAAGAAGAAAGTTGAGCAACAACATTAGATTACATTCAATTACAACTTAATACACTTAGAAACACAGTTTCTGAGAGAAAACAAAAAAGACTGTGAATATGTTGGGGAGGAAATGGTGGCAAGCTACCAGTATGTTTCAACAATCCTAATCACAAAGAGAAACTGGTAGGGAAGTGGGTGGCACTCTAAGACTCAGAATCCTAAAATTTCTGAGCAGACCCAAAAAAAAAAATACGTAACATTTCACAAAAGTGGACTCCCATACTTTAGCAATTAGCAAACTGAGATCCCAAACAAAACTACATAGTTCACAGGTTGTTGTCTAACAATACCCAATATTTCCACCACAACCACCACAACCAGTGTCATCAATTATCAGATAGGGACATTTTCTAAAAGAGAAAGGCAAGCCATATTTCTTTCCTAATTCATCAAAACATACCAAGGAAAATACAAAGGACATAAAATTTGATAACCTAATCAGTTGTAATTTGGCACATCTCGTTCTGCCCTTTGATTTAGAAACCTCAAAAGTTAGCCAGTTATAGGCAATCAAAAAAAATGACTGATAGAAACAACAGACATAAATTGTCTAACTCATTATTATTCCATTGTAGATTAAGATAAAATATGGTGTGTACATAATCACTGTTTGGAATCTAAGTTTTAAATTGATTGGAGGGTTCCTTTTTATCTACTTTCCTTTGTGCTAGCAGTTAGTGTCTGTTTCAATGCCATACTCGAAGATGAAGCTCTACAATAATTTTCACAAAATGTTCACACTGATTGAAAATACATAGACTTAAAATTTTTATTCTTTTTGCATCTTTGTATATTTTGGTTTTAGGGTAATTTCAAAACTAAATTTAAGTCAAAAACAAAGAGAAATACTGATCAGCTAATATTTCTGAACATTACTCTACAGGTTTAATTATGGGATGATAACTGTCTAGAACTAATAAAATTCAACTCTGCTGGTGCTGCAACAGGAAGCCAGAGGCCTTGAAAGGGACCCTGCGGAATCCCCAGGGTGACCTGAAGCTGAGTGCCTATCTGCGCTCCTCATACCTCAAAGGAATCATGGTGTGTGAGAGAGCTATTTACAACTTACTCTGTGTATAATCAGCAGAAACAAAAGATATGACAACAAGCATAAAGACCTCTCTCTTTCTCCTCTCAGGAGAATTCAGCAAGGGAGGGCCAGTGGGCATTCACTTCAGTGTCAAAAGGGCTTCCAGAAAACACATTTTCTGTAGGGCAGGGAGGAAATGTGGCAGGCTTCCTACACACACACACACACACACACACACACACACACACACAGTCTTTGTTCACTAAGATCACATATAAAAACTGTTAGGCACTAGACTTTTGAAGACAGAAAAAGCCCCAAACTGAAAATGGGAGCTACGGGTCACAATATTTAAAACTGAATGGGAGTAGAAGGTGGGTGGAAGGAAAGGAACCAAAGAAGAAAGAAAAAAGCAAGTAATGATAACTTAGGGAAAGAAATATGTTACCAAGAAAGGGGCTCAGAGAGGCAGGAATGCTTTTTACATTCAGGGTCCATTTGAAATTTAATTTTACTTTTAAATATTAAACATTCAGGTAGGCTTTGCCTGATAGGCACTAGGAAAGTCACAGCCTAAATAAACAAACTAACTTCCATATTAGCTCAAGTCTTTTCAGTTAAGCTGGCCACCAGCCCAGATTACTCTCAAGTACTATATGTGTTTTGGTGGTTTCAGTCTAGCAGTATTGAAGGGATAAGGGAAACAATCAGAAGAACTTGAAAAAATAAATACACAAAATTCATGCTGAAAATAGAAAGAGGGAAAGAGATAACAACAACAACAAAAATGTCCCCTTAGAGAACTCAGGAACATCTAGGTACAAGAACTATCACATTCCAAGCCAGAGAGAAGCACTGATAGAACTTGAGCTGAATTTCAGTGATTACACAATGCCTGCCAGCAAGAGGAAAAACCAGATAACACAAAGAATTCAGGAAGACCAGTAAGTGAAATGGACTGGACAATAAATTCACCAGGAGCCCATGCAAGAAAGAACAAATAAAGAAATAAACAGATTATCCAAAATTGTGAAGGTGAAAATGTACACAAAACACACTGCTGCAAAATAAATGAATACAAAAAATGAAAAATAGTATGGTGAGCTAAGTGGCTGGGGATGCAGCTAATTTATATCTTAATTCCTCAACCTACAATTTAACTAAAAGACAACATTTAAGGCCTAAAATTTCTCACTATGTTACCTCCAATCTGAGACTCCAACAGGCCAAGTATACAGAATCTAAAGCTCAAGAACAAAAGTCCTGCCCACTGATCAGAAAGCAATGGGTGAGACAAGCCGGACATGGTAGTGCATGCTGGTAATTCTAGCTACAGGGTCACTGTGACAGAAACAAGGGTGCAACAAGACTGAAATTGCTGAATCAGTGTCCTCAAAATTCATCTAACGATACCTAGTCTCTCCAAAATACTAAGTTGCTTGTGATTAAAGAAAGAGTTTTTAAAAAGTTTTTATTTCAGCCGGGCATGGTGGTGCACACTTGTAATCCCAGTACCTGGGAGGCTGAGATGGGAGGATCCAGGTTCATGACCAGCCTCAGCTACTTAGCGAGGCCCTCTGAAACTTAGTGAGACCTTGTTTCAAAATAAAGAATAAAAAATAGGGCTGGAGGTGCAGCTTGGAGGTAGAATGCCCCAGGTTCAATCCCCAGTACCGCAAAAAAAAAAAAAAAAAAAAAAAAGAGAGAGAGAGAGAGAGAAAGCAATGGGTGAGACAAAGCAATGTATTCATTGTTCTAATAAAGAATGGGTAGAAATACTCTTGTTCTTACACAAGCCTTAGATGAGGCAGGAACACAAAAATGATGGCAGACATGTTATAGGAGAAGTGCGTAGGATGGGGACAGTGCCTGAGGGAAACATCAATCCCCTCTGGAGTCATCCCAGAACAAAGAACTCAGGATCAGGATAAGAGGATAGAAAAGGAAAAGGATCAACTAGTACATGATTCTGCTACTCAACAGGTTGACAGATAAGGAAGATGTTCTGGGGTGGGAGTGGTGTAAACAGGCACACTGTCCTCCCAGGAGTCAGGAGCTGTTTAATAGAGGTTCACTCTCACTTCCTAGGGAACCCATTCTCCTGAGTGAGCTGCCAAAGAACAGGGCCCTGAGCTCTGTCACAGGAGCAACCTCTGCAGGTACGATTACTGGAGATTTTCACAGCCACAAACAACAACAAAAAATACCTTGTTTTTATACTGTAAAATATGGGATAAAAGGTAAAAATCTCTCTTCCCTGGTGACACCCTGAAGAGCCTAATGGACTGTGAATAATGCTAAAATTACAGAGAATCTTTCTTCTAGAGTGCTCAAAGGGCTTTACACGTAATATTTATTAATTCCCACATCAAACAAGTGGGGTAGGGGACTTTCCATTACATTCTTTTTATTTTAAACAAGAAAACTGAGGCCTATCGCTACAATCTTCCATATATGATAAAAATGCACAGGTGAAATTAAGACAAGTTGCCTCACAAACACTACTATTTTACTAGGAAGAATTCCTACCATTTGACAGGGTTCAACTTATTTCCTTCAATTCTTGTTTTACCTAGGTTTTAGCACTAAAGAAAATGAGAATGAAGGCATTGCTTCCTATGCTATGGATGGGTTTTTATATTTAAGAAAGAAAAGTACAGAACTGGATTGCTTTAATTGGTTGTGATCACTCATAATTCAGTATTTTGGAAACTGTTCATGGCAGGTTGTTGCTTATTGGCATATACATTGTCGAGTTTAACAAAAGGCATTAAATGAAATTTCAAGTATGCTTATACATGCCTGGGTTAACTTTCTGCCTTCAAGGCTCAACTCCATCCAAAAGACAGGTAGTTTAAAGGAGCTCCACATTAGAGTTAGTCCTCTGTCTAAATCCCAGCTGTATTACCTTGTAAACTTGGTCAGTTACTTACCATCTCAGTCTCTGAACATCTCAGAGCATCTGTAAAATGGGAATAATTCTATTCCCTATGCAGAGTTGGCAAGGTTGAATGAGATGACACAGTAAATGATACTTCCCACCCACACCACACAAAAGTGCACTGCAGCATGCACACCCATGAGGACTCAGAAGTTTGAGGCAGTGAGAAAATGAATTTGGGGGAGACAGAAGCAAATCTCAAGTGTCAAAGGAATAATATCAGCAATTAGGGAAACTAAAAAAAAAATAGACTCATTCAATTAGTTTCACTTAGGGTCCAATGCAACCAACTTTTAGAAGCCTTCCTAGGATGCTGTGCTACGAAAGACTACCAGGATATTTTTCAGCTCGGAAGGGCTGACTGTGACAGTCTTCACTGGGAGAAATAATGAGAGGTGGCATATTTTCTCCATCTGCCCCTCTGGCACCAACTAAGCCCTTTATAATTAAAATATAAGGCAATTTTTTGAGTTCTCTTTGCATGCTACTGGCTTGACCTACAAATTTAAAAAATAAAGAGTTAAACCAGGTGTGGTGGCGCATGCATGTAATCCCAGTACTTGGGAGGCTGAGACAGGAGGATTGCAGGTTCGTGGCCAGCCTCAGCTACTTACTGAGGCCCTCCACAACTCAGTGAGACCCTGTTTCAGAAATAAAGAATAAAAATAGGGCTGGGGGTGTAGCTCAGAGGTAGAATGCCCCTGGGTTCAATCCCCAGGACTGCAAAAAGAAAAAAAAAGTAAAGCGTTCCCAGGGAATATGGGTGAATAAAATATGAAGAAACCCAACCCTTTGGGGGAGAGAAGGGTAACAAGACCAATAGTCCAGGTCAGTGGTCCAAGGTATGCTCCTCAGTTCCCCAAGTGATGCTCCTGAGCATTAAAGTGTGAGAACTGCTGGCCTAAGTAAACAGGTAATGTTAAAAAAAAAAGGAAGAAAATGGGAAAGTATGTTCAGTCCTGCTGGTCCATACAGTAAAAATTTCCCCAACTCAAACATAAGCCATACCATGTACTAATCAATTCCTCCTCAAGCCTGCTAAGGAGCCCAGCCAAAAAGAGAAAATGCACAAAAGCATACAAAGTTGATTTCCATGGAATATACAAAGTTGATTTCCATGGAATACTCTATTCCCCCATCTCAAATGCATGGATCTCACCTGGGATGAGATCTATTCTCATCCCAGAGAATGCAGGCCGGGCGTGGTGGCGCGCTTGTAACCCCAGTACTTGGGAGGCGGAGACCGGAGGGAGGATCTGGGTTCGCGGCCAGCCTCAGCTACTTAGTGAGGCCCTCTGCAACTTCGTGCGACCTGGTTTCAAAAATAAAGTATAAAAATAGGGCCAGGAGTGTAGCTCGGAGGTAGAACGACCCTGGGTTCAATCCCCAGTACCGCCAAAAAAAAAAAAAAAAAAGAGAATGCAAAGCAGGGTGTGGTGGTGCACTCTTTTAATCCCAGTACTTGGGAGGCTGAAACAGGAGGATTACAAATTCACAGAGAACCTCAGCAATTTAGTGAGGCCCTTGGCAACTTAGTGAGACCCTGCTTCAAAATAAAAAATAAAATAGGGCTAGGGGTGTAGTTCAGAGGTAGAATGCCCCTGAATTTAATCCCCAGTATCAGGGAGGGAGGGAGGGAGAGAGAGAGAGAGAATGCAAATTTTTCCTACCAATGGCATACTTAGAGCAAAGTCCAGGTTCTCAGGAAGTGGTGAGGAGCTAAAGTAAATGGGAGTTTCTTATATTTTCTTTGAGGGTCTTATAAAATGAGGTATGTTATTCCAAACTGTACATACTTCACTTGTGATATCCAGTAGCTTTCAAAGCGTAAGGGGAAGCTTAGTAGACAACACTTTATAAATAAGTAATAAAACACAAAGAAAGGCTTTCTTTTTTGTTTTTGGTGTTAGCTGCCTCACATAAAAATAAAGCAACTTATGTCATTGACTTACCTAATGATAAGTAATGCTAAAAAACAACAACTGTATTTTCTCTCTACATTCTTTCCTTTTAGTGATGTGATACTCTCTCTCTACATTTTACCTGTCACCTCTAGGTGAACAGGACTCCCAAATCCCTGCCATTTACCATGTGAATTTTAGTCCTGCACCATCAAGCTTCCACCAAATTTTCTAGTTAACATTTCTTGAAACAAGTAAATGGGTCCTGTCTACTTTCCTTAGTATGGCTCTCCCAACTTTGCTATATTATGCAATATTATCACTATAATCTCACTGACAAGGACTCATTGCCATACATTTTGACTAGAAGCCCTTTGTGTAGTTCCCAAATCCAATAAATTCTGAAAGTCTGTCCACTCTTGCTTTTCAATCCCCTCAGATGCCCCCCCACACACACACACCTTCCAGATCATTTCTAACAAGTGGATGCTAGGACTTCTGCAGTAACCTCTAAGCAATAATCCCAAGCTTACCATTCAGCACTCACCAACTAACGCTAGAGACCACCCCATTGATTGTCAAACACATTCTCCTAGGTAATGTTTAGAGTTCCCCACAAATTACCAATTAAAGTTCTTTCCAGGCCCTCTACAATCCAGCTCTAACCTGCCTTTCCAGCTTTATCTCCTCCTCCTCCTCCATGAAAAATACTTAGCAGACAGTCTAATTAGACTGTTTGATGTCTCTTGCATACTGATTTGGGTTTTCCTCATTTGATGTAGTTCTCCTACTGCTCTTTTTGGAATACCCTCCCCTGCATTCTACTTGTGAAAATTTCTGTATTTCCTTATATTTCTTCTATGAAATTCCCTAATACTTGTGCAAAAGGGATCTCCTCCTCCGCATTGCTCCAGGATCCTTAGGGTGATCAGCACTCTACAACCTTGGACTTTTAATATAGGTTTTTCTCCCCTTAAGAGCAAGAACTAGCTTATTGTTCTTTGTATCCCCCGATAGCACCTACCACATTACTTAACACACATCAGTCAACCAATACATGCTAAATAAATAATAAATATATCTCTTAAAATTCATAGTGGCACCAGTGACATAAACTATTTCATTATTTCACCTGATCCTAGGGCAGTCAGGGGGCAATAATTCCTGTTTTACAGAAACTCAAGATGCAAACAAGTTACTATTTATGCACAGAGAAGTCTTCTGAGTATAATTTAACCTAAGGTTCAGTAACCAATTCAATGTCACTCTTTTGATCTGTGGTATATTTCTGTTGGGATTTCTGTTGGGATGAGTCTCCTCAGAAATGGACTTGCAGGCTTGAATTTCCTCTTAGTAGACTTTCCATTCTCTCTACTTCAGGATGTCTCTAGAACCTGACTCCATGAAGCAACCTTCTAGAGGTGGGAAAAATGCACATCTCCCTTACAATGTAAGCTGAAGAGGTTTTTTCCTTACTCTACTAGTTGTCAACATATACTGAAATCTAAAGTATAGAATAATAACATATGTACTGTCTTCTATAGCCTCCTAGTTTAAAATTTACTAGGCTTCAGGAATAGGTGCAGGTATGAAAATCTCATTTAATAAGCTCTTATTTTTATTAAAATAAGTATTGATTGCTATAGACCTGGAAAGAAAGTAACCAGCCCATTACACTGCCCTGAAATAGAAACACATTTTTAAGATACTATGAAAGGAGCTTACAACCAACTGGGAACAAACCTCCATTCCTAATCAGTTTCTGATTTGTTTCAAATTAGGGGTAAGTAAACTGTTCCCTGTGGATTAAATACTAACCTGTTGCCTACTTTTGTAAGTAAAGTTTTATTGAAATATAGTCACGCCTATTCCTTTACATATATTACATATATTCCTTTACATACATTAGGTCTACAAAGACAAAGTTGAATAGTTATTACAGAAAACATACATCTGTCTAACATATTTACCATCTGGCCCTTCATGGAAAAGGCTTGCCAACCCCTGTTTTAATCTGTGCAAAATGAGGCCTCTTTCCCCAGCAATAACACTTCCAATAATTCACCTTTTACACGTTAAAGCAAGGATGTTCGTATTGAAGCACCATTCTTTATTCTAAAAAAAGTCCACAAATGAAAAACATAATGGCAAACAAAGAATCCATTAAAAATTATGATGGGGCCTGGCCTGGTATCACACACCTATAATCCTAGTACTTAGGAGGCTGAGACAGGATGACTACAGGTTCTTCAAGGCCAGCCTCAGCAACTAAGCAAGGCCCTCAGCAACTTAGTGAGACCCTATTTCAAAATAAAGAAAAATTTTTTAAAGGGCTGGGGGCAGAGATCGGAGGCAGAATGTCCCTGGGTTCAATCCCCAATAACTACCAGAAAAAAGCAAATTATGAAGGACCTCTCTCTCTCTTTCTCCCACGGCCTTATGCATACTAAGCATGTACTCCACTACTTAGCTATAACTCCCAGCCCCTATGGTGGATATCTATATTTATAGACCTGGAAAGATATATGACATCATTGAGTTAAAAAATAAACCATATACACATATAATGTAATCCTTTCATGTAACTGTTATCTAGTCATATATTTTTATATACATATGTAGCAAATTAAAATAACGAAAAAGATGTTAATAAATGGTTCCTTAGTGGTAGCCCTTAAGACAGTTTTTTTCTCTAGTTTTCTTAATCATATCTGTACAATGGATGTGTAACCTTGTTTGTTCAAAACTATTAAAAATTAAAATCAGTGTGTAAAGTTTAGATTCTGAACTTTATAAAGCTCTGGGTTTTTCAGAAAGCTAAGACAGTGTTTTTTAGATATTTTGGTTTGGGTGGGGTATTTTGTTGTGTTGTGTTGTTGTTGTTTCGGTTTTTCCTTTTCTTTGTTCAAAAGACTGAAAAACTATAAGGCTTACCAAAACCTGAACATCTATAAACTGGCATCCCCACTACACAAGGCAACCTGAATAACAGATATAACACATCCCTTACAAAGCATGCATGATTCGACAGACCAGGAGAGGTTAACAGAATAGTCCCTTGATGGGAATGTATTAATTCAATCAGTTCCTTGCTTCTCGGTTACCATAAAAAGGTTCATAAAGTACCCAAAAGCCACATAAGATTTTAGAATTATGCTACTCAGTGGCTGATTCTCAGTGAAGAGTAAGAAAGGAGAGAATTCTATCCACCCACACTTTCTTCAGCAAAAGTAAGCTTCTGCAAGATTGGCACAAGTAGTATTTAACTAGTTAAGTATGTACATGATACAAGTATTAAGAACCCTTAGCCAAAGTTAATACCGATGCTGAGAGAATACTGCATAAGGCTTGCAAACTACAGCAGCAACCAGCAAAAGAAGAAGGTGGTAATAACAGCAGAGATCACCCACTCTGTGATGACTCTTCCAGCATCATTTCTTTTTTTTTTTTTTCGGTACCAGGGATGGAACCTAGGGGCGTTCTACCTCTGAGTTACACCCCCGGCCCTATTTTTTAGACTTTATTTTGAAACCGGGTCGCACGAAGTTGCGGAGGGCCTCACTAAGTAGCTGAGGCTGGCCGCGAACCCGGATCCTCCCTCCGGTCTCCGCCTCCCAAGTACTGGGATTACAAGCGTGGACCACCACGCCCAGCTTCCAGCATCATTTCTAAGCCTCATTCTATGAGGTAACTGAGGTTCAGCAAGGTTACATAACTTTTCCAAAGTCACATAAATATCAGTTTAAATGCAGATACAGCTGGCTGATAAGTTTGGACTCTTTTCACTATGCTCATGAAACAGAAATTGTATCTCTAATAAAGTGCTAACAAAAAATCCCAACATAAATTTAGCAGTGGAGAAAACTTAAAATTTCTTGTTTATAAAGATATTATGAAATTATGTATATTAATTTGTTTTAAAAGCAATTTATTTAAAATAGTGATTTTTGACATTTTCCCAGTTAAATCAGTCCATTTTCTGTCCTTATCTTCATCCAGATAGATAGATAGATAATAGATAGATAGATGATAGATAGATAAATAGATAGATAGATAATCTCTTTCACAGATGTGCTATAATAACCTATAGAGCACCAAAACTTTGTGTTTATGTGTGGTACTGAGGGTTGAACCCAGGGGCATTCTACCTCTGAACTAAACCCCCAGTCCATTTTTAATTTTGAAACAGGGTCTCAGTAAGTTACCATGGAACACCAAAACTTTTCAATATTTTCAAAGTGAAGTCTGCAAACATTTGTAGACCAAGAATTTAGTTACACACAGAACTGTGACTTGTGTTTTTCAGACTCTTTTCACAGTAAAATTGCTTCATTACTATAGATTAAACAAAACTTGTATGCCCTGAAAATTAACATGCAAAAAAAATTGTAGAATGAAAAAATATTATTTTTTACAATGGTATTTAGCCTGCACTATTTCTTAGGTATGTTATCTTTTAAAATTATACAGATAGACAGGCAAAATAATCCTAGTATTTGGGAGGCAAAGACCTAAGGATTGTAGGTTCCAGGCCAGCACATGGTAACTTAGGGAAACCCTGTTTCAAAATAAAAAATAAAAAGGGCTGGGGGTGTAGCTCAGAGGTAGAACACCCCTGGTTAAATCCCCAAAACCACAAAAAATAAAACAAAATGATACAGATTAGCTTTTCCTGTGAATTCCATGTAGTACCACATCTAAGGGGAAGCTAAACATTAAAACCTTAAATTCCCAGATGAAGAAGCTGAGGTTTTGCTAGGCCTCATTTCCTGGGGTGCTGGGCATTAGGCTATTATTTTCTTCTAACCAAATATTCCATGGATTCTAGGTAGAGGCCTAAAAGATGAAACTCTATAACTCTCCCCCTTTCTATCAAGAGCAACTCTGATTTTTATCAGTTCTACATATCAGCTTGCTTGTAAAATCTAATTTGTAAGGAATAAAAAAAGTAAAGAAGTGGTTGTACAACTAATTTTTATTTCTTTTTTAAAAGAGCTAGTATAGACTAGGAATACAGCAAGGGAGAAGCAAGGGATTTAGGATCAAACTTCCTGGATATAGATTTTAGATCTTAATTTCCTCACCTATAAAATGATAAGAATACCTGCCCTTAATGCCTTTGTAAGCACAAATAATAAAATAAGGTGGGTACCACACCTAGCACAATATATATTCTATACAATGTATATTCTAAAAGGTGGTGACAAAATTATGAGTTATCAGTGCTCATTCTGTAACTCTTACTAATGGGCCACAGTAAACATTAAGCCAAATATTTATTTTAAATCTCAAGATGCAGTGTGTTCAAACTTTGGCTGGCTAAAACGAACTAGATTTAGACCAAAAAAAAAAAAAACTAATCAAAGACCATCTATGACAATGTTAATGAACTACATGATAGCACATTTAGTTTTTATAAAAACATAACCCAGGGCTAAAAACATAACCCAGGGCTAAAAACAGTTTTAAAAAGGCACATTTTTTGCCCACCAAATGATTCCTAAGTGGCTTCACTACACTTAAGGCATTGTACAAGACTGTAAAGATAATATATTACTCACATATACATGTATATATTATTTAACTCTACATAGGTATAAATATTATTAGCTTTAGTATAATCTTAATTCCACAATTAGGAGTGATTTTTTACAAAACCAAGGAGAGGCTGGAGTATTATAAAATCAATTTCAAGCTTTGCTATCAAGTGCTAATAAGTATTATAAGGCCAGAAGCCTTAATTCAAGCAAATGATTAGAAATGATAACACAAATAGTAAAGGGGACCCCACAGGATCTACCAGTGTTGCCTTTAGTCCTCCTTTAGCCATAAAGGATATCACAGAAATCATAGCCTGACTCTGACAACCACGATGGCAAACCTGGTGAGAATTTTGCAGAATGGCAAAAATGTGGACTAACAGATAACACAAGTTTCTATAAGAAAAACGGGGTGAGGGCTATCTCCTGATGGCCTAATACCCTCTTTCCCATTTCCATAGATAAATGAAATTTAAACATTTTATTTAAACTTTCCCCCCTTCTCCAGTTGTTTCTAAGAATTCAAGCTTCTCAAGGGGGGGGGGGCTGGAAAGGAAGGCGCAGTGCAGCTCAAAGGAAGAGCCCAGCTTACCTGGGGTACCTACTACTTGCCACAGCCTCACCTACGTGGCCTCATTTTATCTTCCTGACAAATTTTCAGGTCCAGAATCCATTTTCCATTTTAAACTTGGAGAAAATAGGGCTCAGATGTAGTTCAATGATAGAGTGCTTGCCTAGCATGTGCATGGCCCTGGGTTCAATCTCTGGCACCACAGGAGGGAAAAACTAATTGTAAGAAATGAAGGTCTAGGATAAAGTGACTTATGCATGGTCCCAAGGCTCATGCACCACCCACGACATGAGCATCTGAACTGAGGACCAAGTCTTAGCTACCCCACAAAGTAACCAGGGCCAAACACTAGTAGTGCCTACCACAAGAGAAACAGAATAATGCTGAAAGAACAAGTACTGGTATTTTTAAGAAAATCTGACTTTTAGGGAAAAGAAACCCAGAATCAGCTGAAGCTTTCTTATTAGGGAGATGTGATATTGAAGCAATTCCACTCTTTCCCTCTTGGATTATGAAAGGAAACTTTTAATAATTCAAATTGGAAAGGGTTGAACACAATAACATGCTTTTTATAATTAAAATATGATTCTATGATCAGGATAACCAACTATATTTTTAGGTAATCTAAATATACAGGATAGATTTCTTAATTTGGCACTTCAGCTTTTCTACTACTTAGGAAAAAGAACTAACTTTGAAGTTGGCTATAAACAGAAAAACAAAAAAAAACCAGCACAAACTTAATATTCTCCTAAAACTCACATTTTAAAATTTACAGCTAACATAAAAAATCACCAAGAGAAAAGTTCTGTCATCACATTATCAGACCTAACAGAGTAAGAAGAAATAATTCCCTAACTACTCTCTACAATGTAAGAGAAAATATCTAATGAATTCACCTAAAATTCAAAGTGTCAAATCTACTTATAAATCTTGATTTTGCTGTAAAGTTGACTGCTTTTTGGTTTAAGATGTCCCATAAACAATGTCAATATATCTGTTTAAAAAGAACAAACCATCATAGAAACATCACTGATCAGATTAAACTCAGGAGGTCTCTCCTGACAAAATCATCATTTTACAGAAATACATAAATCATGTACTTAAAAGTCCATATAAATAGGGCACGCAGAGTCATACTCACTGTTTGTCTCTAATACATTCTTGTGTTAAATTTGTTATGTAACTGTCAATATACTTTTATGTTATGTAACTTTTTTAAAGTGATAACTTATCAATGGGAAACTATCTTAGTTTAGCCTTTCTACATGTTTTTTCTTGTAACTATTTGGCAGTTTTGAAACTGCACAAAGACACAGAAATACACATACAACCATATATATATATATATATATATATATATATATATACATATATATAAAATTAAGGGAGAGAAAATAATACCTCACAAGAACACAAAAACGAAGAAATCATTAAGGTTTGAAAGCGTAGAGAAACAGGCAGTTCAAAACTAAAATTCAAACTATTTTTTTAGGTAAACCTAAGATAATACATATTTCTCTTTTTCACTGAAGAAAAAAATCAGACACATGAATATTTTATAAAGGCTCAATGCAAAATCAGAAAGCCGCTCCATACACGCACATTATCTGTTATAAATTAACTTGAGTCAGATCAAATCATGAAACAATGCAGTGTTACATGCAACATGCACAATTACAACTGAAGTCAAATCATAAACGCCCTCAGTAACTGTAATCCTAAAGCAGTGAATGCCTGTGGCTGGAGTTTCCCCTGGAGAGGACAGGGTGGGAGCAATCTGCAAAATGGGTGTATCTCAGACATCTGGGAAGCCTGAAAACATCCTAAAAACCTAAGGATGCTCAAGTGGTTTCACAGCAAACTCCCTTTGTAAGATCCACAGTCCCTTTTATGTGCATCTTTAAACCACCCCATTTCCAGAATTCCTGATTTTAAATCACACTGGAAACCTTTGGCTGCAATTGAATTAGAATGGTTCCGTTTAGCCTTTCTAAATGCCAAGACTGGGGGGGGGGGGCGCACGCCATACTCAAAGTCGTTTTGTTTTTAAACTGGGACCTTCTGCATTCCAAAACTGTATCCCTCTGACTAATATAAACCGTTATTATAGAGAAATGGTTAAGAAAAAAAAAAAAACAGCCAGTGAAAAGGAATGAGGGAGTAGTAATGGTAACATACAGTACCATGAGCGGCAGCGGCCTCCCAGTCAGTAGTGCAAGGTTAACAGATCAGTCCTGGCCTTCAGGCATACAGCAAAACACAGCCTGGGGAAGGGGGGACAGGCCCAGGAGGGGCCCTCACTGGGGCAGTTTACACAAGAAGGCAGCTCAGCTCCATCCTGGTGCATTCCTCCTCTCTATCTCCCAACCTCTTTGCATGTGTCTTGTCATATTTTCTTCAGCTGTTAATTGTCCAGATTGCAAAACTTTAAACAGCCACAGTTTAGGAAAAAACGAAACCCTTCTAAGTGACCATCACAGCAAATCAGCTTCATGCTGGTGGGTAAAATTTTCCAAGGGAAATGTTCTTCTGATAGTTCCTGAGTCTCTAAGTCACCCCCACCTCCACCCCCACCCGCAGCCACACACACTCCCCTGGAGGGCTAAATGCACTGTGGCAATAAAACATTCATGCGACTTGGAATTTTAACACAATGCCATTTCCCTAGTTTAACCTGAAAGGAATGCACTAGTCACAACAGACTACATCATCCTGCCATTAAACCCTGCCAAGGAACCGCTTTTTTGGCCGCACTGGGCCAGCTTTGACGGGAAAGGAGTATACAGACCCACACACTGAGCACAGAGGGGCCACCTCTGCTTCCTCAGCCTTATCTAGCAACACCCTGCTCTTGAACATGACCCCTGACCCCTCGCATTGTGACCGGCTTGTGAGGCATGTGTCACCCTGGAACTTGTGCATAGCCACACACTGCGCAGGCCATTTGCTGCTCCCTCTCAACAAGCACTTGGGCAGATGCCAAAGTTTTTTCTTATTATTACTGCTACCATTGAAAGCCCTATGTTTAAATCCTGGGATGCTTTTTCCTTGAGTTGTACAATGCTGTGGTTTAATGTAGGTTTTCTCTCTCTTTGTTTGTTTTGGACTTAAAAAAAACAAACTTCACATTTGCATTCATAATTAGGTTATGATTACTGACAAAATGGATTGCTTTGGGGACTACTTACACAAGGTGCCAGTTCTTTCACATTTAAGTGACATTTAATTTAGACTTACAAAATACAAAAACAGAAATAATTCTGATTTCTCCTGAGAACTTTATAGAAAAATGTAAAGGTGATGAATTCTGAAACATGGCCACTTAACCATTTCATGTGACTGAAGTAGTATCACAAAACAAAGCAAAATATTAGATCAAAAAACCTGAATGTATTATTACTTGTTCAGAGTTCTGCCTTGCAAGTAACATATATGACAAACTAAGGAAAAAAAAAAAACACAGGTAAACCTAAAGGAAATTAAAAAGCACATTAAGTGGTGTAGGGATGTGGCTTAGTGGTAGAGCGCTTACTCAGCATTCAAGAGGCCCTGAGTTTCAACCTCAGCACCACAAAAAATAAAATAAATTCATATTAAAAGCTTGTAAATATTAATTTTAAATCTGCTGTTATACCAATGTGGCCCTTTATAACCACTCATAACAGCATTTATATTTGTAAGTTACCAGAAGCCATAATTTTGGCTTTTGGACCCTCAAAACATCCCTTTTTTGCATTCCCTTCAACCTCTCTCCCACTACTTTAGAATACCTTCCAGAATTTTTTTTCCTTTTCAGATCATTCATATTAACAATTTTCATAGGAAGCATTTTCACTTTTGACCTTGTCCTATTATTTTGCCTTATTAGTTCTCCTTTGTATCGTGGTTACAAGCAGTTCTAAAGGCAGCCAGTCCCTCCTTGCTGCTCTGACCCTGAGCTGCAGCCAGGTGAGCTGTGATTATCCCTACAGAAGGCAGAAGGTGTTTCAGCTTTCATGTCCTGGAGTGAAGCCATGTCCCCTAGCAGCAACAAATAAAGAACATCTTACTCCATCTAAGAGAATACCCTAAAATACAAAATGACGATTGTAAAGCAAGTTAACATGCACTTACAAAATAGAACCAAATTGTCTTCTTTAGTGTAATTTTTGTCTCCTTAGTAGGTGGAATTTGTATTAAGCCCTAGTTAAAAGACTTTTTTTCTTTTTCTTTCCTTCAAGCAGACATTATCATGCCTTGAAAAGTCATTCTAATCCTTCTACCTTAACCAAGCCATGCTAACTCTAGAGAGCAGCACTTAATTTTTTTACAGAAAGAAGAAATTATGTTTAAGGAAGATCAATCCAACACAGAAGTAAGTTATCAAAACCTATGTAAAATATTTCCATTTCAAGATGCAAATGATGAAATCAAATTGTCACTTTAATCTGTATGAAATAAAGCGATCCAGATATTTGGGTTTTTTCCAGTAATCCGTTTTATTATCAATAGTATATTCAAATTCATTTTTATGTTATTAGTAGAAGACCTACAAAATTGAAACAGAACCATACAAAAGCCATGAGATTAAAATTACAGAAGATAAAATTCTAAGTCAAAGCAGTACACTCTTCTGTTTACAGCAAATTAGTCAGTACAGTGATCCTAAAGTCTCTGGGATCAATCTCTAAAGAAAGAAAAGAGCACAGGTAGGTGAACCTGTACGTGCAGTACTCAGCAACCCTCTTAATTATAATACATGTCCTCTGAAGCTCTCTGGAATTTTGGGACATATCACTAAAAGAAGGGACAAATAGTCTCATTTTATTTCTAAACAAACTTCCAACCAATTTTATAATCTAAGTATTCACTGCTACAGTATAAAGATGTATCACATATTAGGAACCACTGCATGTCAAAAATACCACGATGGAAAATACTCTATATGAAATTATACCAAAACAAATAAGTGGAATCAAACTATAGAACCTGCTAAAGAAAAAAAGTTTTACTTAATAAGCTCACTGTTGTGCAAAATGTTTCAAAGTCAAAGTTTTGCAGAAATATTAACTTGTTTGGGTGGGTATATGAGAGATGATCAAATTGTGATAATCGCTAGCAATTTCCGTTTTCCTTGAACCAAAAAAATTATGTTAAATAACATTTAGAAATATGAGTTTAAAAGTTCTATAAGTTGCCTTTTAATTTCTACAAAGCAAAATAAGTGAGATTTTTCTCACTAACTTCTACAAGGAGCACATGCAGATGGAAGCAAAAGTTAATTTCTTCTTCTCTACAAGACTTCATTTGGAGCCAGGGGACTGGCTAAATCAACACACACACAGAGGCAGCTAACAGACTAACACTAAGTGAGGGAAAACCTCAGAAGTGAGAAAAGAAAGGAGAATTATGGACAAAAGAGAGAAGGAAGGAACTGTAAAGAGATGATGTAGGATGAAACCATACTGAAAGCAACAGGAAGGGAGGGTCCAGACAGAGTATGAATGAGATGGGAAGACGGGAAATAGAAAGCAGAGAAAGAGTCAAGGTAGAAAAGGAGGGGAAAAGAAAGGGAAAACTGGGATGGCAGGGAGAGAGAGGAGGAACTGGAGCCCCACGACACAACAGTGGATCAGGCAGCTGGCCGGAGATGCTAATTCAGCGCTTTAACAAATCAATGCCACTTGAAAAGTACAATGCAGCCCTCACTGGGTAGATGTCAGGGGACTGAGAAAATGCATTCTCAAGTATTTCACATTAAGAGGGAATAATGTGTTAATTTATAACTCTTCACCCTATACACTTGGATTATCTATCTGTGTCAGCGATTTGACTTCTTAAATTTATCAAAAACTCACGCAAAGGGAGGCAGCTCCAGGTTCACCACTGGGAAATGGAGGTTTAGGAAAAGCCTGTCTGGGTAGCACCGCTGTTCCTTCCTCTTTCTTATTTGGGCTGAAGTCCTGGTGGGGGTGGCTGGGAGGAGTGAGCTCCTGAAGGAAGATCGAGGGAGGAGGGAACCCCTGGTCCAGTTACTAAAGCAACCAAAGGAAAGGATCTTGGCCTGTGGTTGATTGCATTAGGTGTCATCCGTCAAAAGTGACACAGAAGAGAGGAATAACTTGAATCAGCAACCTAAGCTGCCATCATCAGAATTTACTTTACGAAAACTTACTTAAGCCTCTCAGTACACCCAGCAGAGGAGAAGCTGCTGACAATCGGGACTGTAATTAAACAATGCCATCAGAGTTCCATAGGTGTTACTTATAGAATTGAGAAGGGAAGGGAGCACTAAGCTCATTTTGTTTGGTTTTGAGGCAAGGAGAAGAGATGTTAAAGAACTGATATTCTATCTAGCATTCAAGAGCCTAATTAGGACTATTTCTTTCTTAAGAAAATTCTATTTTAAGAAGCACCGAATTCTTGGAATCATTTCCTAATCATTCCTTAATGTAAACTTTAATATAATGATAACAGAGTTTCTAACCTGGAGGAGAGACAGAGAAAGACTGTTAGTAATTTTTTCTGCCAAAAATCTATGCATTATCAGACCTAAGTTTTCAAGACTTAAGCATCATCAACATATAAAGGCAAGTGTTAAAATTATGAAATAAAGAGAAGAGTGTAAATTTCAAGAAACTGTTTAAAGATCACATCTTCAAAGTCATGAAGGGAAAAAGTGGTTCCATATATAAAGAAGAAAAAAAATGACCTGATTGTGAGTTAATTGTTCTGAGTTTCACTTTAAGATTGCTTAGAGTACAAGCAGCAATTTTAGGCTGTGGGGGTATTTTTATTTCTACTTGTACAATTCCAACAGAAACAGACAATATCTTATTTTGAGGACATTCATATGTAAATGAATGCTGATGAATGGAAATGAGATGCTATGCATGATGGGCAATGTTCAACCTTTATTTGGGGAAAAAAAAGGCAAAGGTACCTGACTTACTGAAGCTGGAAT
>PVJS01036436.1:0-20462 GCA_004027185.1 Glis glis
AGACTGGGTCTCACAAAGTTGCGGAGGGCCTCACTAAGTAGAGAGAGAGAGAGAGAGAGAGAGAGAGAGAGTGAGAGAGTGAGAGAGAGGGAGAGAGAGAGAGAGAGAGCGAGAGCGCTGAGGCTGGCCACGAACCCGGATCCTCCGGTCTCCACCTCCCAGAGTACTGGGATTACAAGCGTGCGCCACCACACCCGGCCGCCATTTTATTTTTTATTTTGAAACAGGATCTTACTCTGTTGCTGAAGGTCTCTTTAAGTTACCACACACTGGCCTCAAACCTGCAATCCTTCTGTCTCAGCCTCACAAGTACTGGGATTACAGGTGTGTACCACCACAACCAGCTAGAAACCCTCTCTGGACCTCAGCAACCATAGCTATTAGCTGTCCCAGCTCACAGTGCTGCTGAGCCGCTCCCTTGGACAAGGGAAGCCATGGACTTGGCTGCTAGGAAGAGTATGGCTGCCTGGCATGTCCAGCCTCCAGGTCCAGCTGTTGCGGGAAGGCTCTACTCACTAGCCCGTGTGTCGGCCCCTCCCTGGCCATGGTACCTGTGGGGAGGCAGCAGGACACAGCAGAGAGTGCACAGGCTCCAAGCCTGACCCTCAGATCCACCAGGCACTCACTGTGCGACTGTCTCCTTACCATCAAAACCCAACTTCATAGGCCAGCTGTGAGTGTCCAAAACCAATGCCACAAGAGCCTACCACAGTGCTGGTGCAGAGCAGGTGCTCGGTGGACAATCACCGACACACCAAGCACCCTCTGTCTCTAATCTGATTAATGCAAGAGCGGCAGCCCCAGGGCTACAGACAAACATCCTTGGCTGGTGCTTAGGTGTGGAAAGGACTGGAGCTTCAGAGCTCAGCACTTAAGACTCAGACTCTGGAGCCTTACTTAGAGACATGGCTTCCAGTTCTGGCTATGCTGTGTACTTGCTGTGTATCCCTGAGTAAGTTGCTTCACCTCTCTGATCTTCAGTTTTCATATCATCAAGATGGATACTAAGTAAGTTGGTGTGTGTCAATACACTAGGTCAGCAAGTATGACAAAACAACTTTGTGTGTGTGTGTGTGGTACTGGGGATTGAACCCAGGGGCATTCTACCTCCGAGCTACACCCCCAGCCCTATTTTTTATTCTTTATTTTTGAAACAGGGTCTCACTAAGTTGCAGAGGGCCTCACTAAGTAGCTGAGGCTGGCCACGAACCTGTAATCCTCCTGTCTCAGCCTCCCAAGTACTGGGATTACAAGCATGCGCCACCACACCCAGCACATAACAACTATTCTAGCAATAGTGATTACTGAGGGCCTATCACAGACCAGACATTTGCAAAGAGCCCAGGGCCAGACCTGGCTCCATGGCAGAGTCTGTGCCTTCCTCTGCTCTGGCAGTGGTTAGGATGGTGACATCCTGCTCACAGTCTGGGGTTGCATGGGTCACATTCCCTACTGTGCCCTGCAGCAGTGGAGACATCCCTCCATCTCTTGGGGAAACTAGGACAAGGCTGGGCCACTGCTGAGGGAAGGCCCAGCGTTTGGACCCCTTTACCTACTGTCCCTGTCCCCCCTTCTAGGGCCACTCACCAGGATGGTCGTGACCACCAGTGTCTTGTTGGCCAGCGTCTGTGAAAGGTTGATGTCCAAGGTGGTAGCATTCATGGCCAGGGTCCGGTTAGAGTACCACACCCCTATCTGGGGGCAGAGAGGGTACTGTGAGCCAAGGCCCTGCCCAGGTATGCAGCAGCCTCTAGGCCCACCCCCACCTGAATCCCAGCAGGGCTCTGGCATCACCCTGGGCCTGCTCACCTCGCGGTGACCCTGCCGAGACTTCTCTAGGATGCGCAGGGTGTAGTTGGTCCTCTGCCCTTTGCTGTTGAACTCGACCCGCCCGGTCAGCCCATCATACTCTACCTAGCAGGGCAGGAGGCGGGGCAGAGGGAGGGGTGGCAGGGCCCAGAGATGTATGGAAAGGCCCGGTGGAGAGAGGACATCCACAGAAATGGGAGTGGAAGGAACAGAAGAGAGGGACCAGGAAGAATCACAGTCAAAGAAAGGTAGCACACAAAGAAACAAGGGGAAATGACACAAAGAAGCAGATAAAGAGTAAGACCAAGAGAGTGGGCAACCCAGACAAGCAGAGGGTGCCCGGGAATGGACAGATGAGATACAAAAATGAGGAGGCCCAGAGGAAGCCCAGAGGTGGTGGGTGGGCAGGAATGGAAGTAGGAGGGTGGGCAGAGGGCCGCAAAGTGGACACAGTGAGTGTCCTAACCCGAGAAGGCCACTGCCCATCTCCCGTGCTCTCCCCTGCTCCCGGCTCACCATGCGTAGGTAGTTCATGAGGCTGGTCCCGTGGGGCCAAATGTTGGCCGATGTACAGGCCAGTGGCTTGACACCAATCTCCTGGCTACGATTCAGCTCTCGGACGGCGCTCACCACCACATGCACGGCATCAAACATCAGGGCAGCTGACAACTGGATGGGGCAGAGGTGGGGCAGGAGGGGAAAGAGGCAACGAAGCTCCAATCAGGGAATGGAGCCCTGAAGCTCCTTGTGGTGCTGCCCCCAAGCCTATAGCAAACTCCTCTCTTCCCAGGAATGGGGAACCGGTGGGTCAAGAGCAGGAGCTCTAGTGCCTTTCTTGGGACATATGGATGAAAGTGGGAAGGTGTGCAAGTTGCCCCATGCCTCAGTGGGACCACATGTCCAACAGGGTTTGCCTGGATGGCCAGATGTGTCTCCTTCAGGGGCAGGTGTACCTGGGAATCTGTGTGGCCAACACAGGTGAATAAGAGCCACTACCCCTGCCTTGAGTGTGTCTGGGGCACATTTATAAGAATGGGCTGGATGGATGTGTCAGTAGTCTATATGCAGGATGGCTGTGGGTCAGGGAGGCAGGAGAGTATAGTGGTTGATCCTGGGCCTGGGAAGCAGAGCGCTCAAGCTGGAGGCCCAGCTCTGCTATTTACCAACTCTATGGCTTTGTCCCTACCCTCTCTGAGCTCCTATAAGATGGGGATACCAGTAGTCTCCATCTCCCAACACTACTGTGGGAATGAAGGGAGATAATGCTCAGAAAGTGTTCAGAACAGTGCCTGACACACAGTGAATGTTCTATGCACCCCGGCCACCACACTGTGAGTGAAGGTGGGTAACTGTGTGTGTATGTGTGAGCGTGTGTCTTAGTTGGGTTGGTGTGAGAGTTTGAGTATCTGTGTTTTTTGGTGTGCACAGGAGTTTGTATGAATATGCCTCCATCCATGTTGGTGTGTGCGATATCCCTGTGTTCCCACATCAGTGTATATACAGGCATCTGTATGGATTTCTGTGCACACAGGAGTGTCTCGGTACCTTGGTATATGAATAGGTGTCTGTGAACGAATACACATAAATAAGCCTCTTTTGTATGTTTGTATTTATTCAATGTATATTATTGGGCACCTACCATGTTTTAGATGCTGAGGATATAATGGTGAACAAAATGGACAGAAACGCCCTCCCTCATGGAACTTACAATCTACAAATCTCTATCCATATGTAAGTATAATATAGAGTGAGCTGCATGACAGCTAAATATAAATGCTATGGGGAAAAAGAACAGAGGGAAGGGGGCTAAAAGTGGATGGTTTCTTATTTTTATTTTATTTTATTTTTGGTGCTGGGGATTGAACCCAGGGGCATTCTAACTCCAAGCTGTACCCCCAGCCCTAATTTATTTTTTATTTGGAAACAGAGTTTCGGGAAATTGCTGAGAGGCTCATTAAGTTGCTGAGGCTGGCTTTGGTTTTTGTTTGTTTGTTTTTTTGTTGTTGTTTTTGCGGTACTGGGAATGGAACCCAGGGGCATTCTACCTCCGAGCTACACCCCCAGCCCTATTTTTTTGTTGTTGTTCTTTATTTGGAAACGGGGTCTCACTAAGTTGCAGAGGGCCTCACTAAGTAGCTGAGGCTGGCCATGAACCCGGATCCTCTGGTCTCAGCCTCCCAAGTACTGGGATTACAAGCGTGCACACCACGCCCGGCCTGAGGCTGGCTTTGAATCTGCAATCCTCCTGTTTCAGTCTCCCAAATACTAGGATTACAGGCATGCACCAACCATACCTGGTTTGATTTCCCATTTTAAAAACAGAGAGCTGGACGTGGTGGTGCATGCGTGTAATCCCAGTACTTGGGAGGCTGAGACAGGAGGATCACAGGTTCACAGCCAGCCTCAGCAACTTAGTGAGGCTCTCCACAACTTAGACTCTGTTTCAAAATAAAGATAAAATAGGGCTGGGGGTATAGCTCAGAGGTAGAACGCCCCTGGGTTCAATCCCCAGTACCACAAAACAAAACAAAACAAAAACACAGAGAGACCAAGGAAAGTCTTACAATCAAGGGGACACCCAGATAAGGGGCAACCACTGGTTCTGTGGGAAAGTGCATGGGAAGCAGAGGGAAGGGCATGGGCCAAGGCCTGGAGGTGCATCTGCTTGGGCTGCAGAAGTACCTTGAAGAGGCCAGTGTGGCTGGAGCAGTGTGGGAGGTGGAGTGGAGGAGGACGTGGGTTTGACTCATCACATGCACCACCAGGCCTCTAGAGTGCAAGAAGTCTGAGCACGATCAAATCCTCTGGTTTGAAAGGGGCCCCTGGGAGTGTCTGCACAATGTGTCTCTGAGTGTAACTGGTGTCCGTGTGCTCACCGCAGGGCCTGGGTAGGTGCTAGCTTCACAGTTCTCCCTCCAGGACATGTTGAGGCTGCGTACGAACTCGGGGTAGAAAGGGTGGGAGGTGTTGAACATGGAGAAGCCCAGGATGTTGGAAGAGTCCTCCACGATACCATCCAGATGCAGAATGGGGAAGTCCTGAGACCAAGAAGAAGTGGTGAGGCCTGGAGCAGGGTCCCAAGTGGGGCAGGTGCAGTGGGAGGCAACCGGGGGCGGCGGGGAGTACGCACCATGGTGGTGAGGATATACTTGTAAAACGCTGAGGTCATTCCCAGCTCCGAGGCCTGGAGAAGGCAGGAGAGGCCAAGAGGTGGCATGAGAGGCAGAGGTCCACAGGCAGAAATTGGAGAACCCAAGAGAGGAAGAGAGATTTAGAGACAGGCCTGGTAAGAAGACACCCAGTAGGAAGCACAGTAAGAGACTCCCAAAGGTAGAGAGGCCGGGAGGAGACAGGTGAGGGGGAAGGGAGACAGACCTTGATCCCTCACATCCCACCGCGCTGGCTGGTGTCTCAGAGGGAACAGAAATTCTCTTGGAAGAGAGAATAGGACCCTCAAATGCCCGAGACAAAAGGAAGTCTCAGAAATGGGGTAGGCAGGGACAAGAACCTTAACCTCAACCCCCATGCTGCCCAAAAGATATTGGGCTGCTAATGCGTAAGGCTCAGCTTAGTCATACATGAGGCCAGGAAAGCACTGCAACAAGTATTAGCCCATTGGAATCTCGAGGTTCTTTTTTTTTCCTGTGGTACTGGGAATTGAATCCAGGGACATTCTACCTCTGAGCTATACCCACAGCCCTATTTTATTTTCTATTTTGAAACAGGGTCTCGCTAAATTGCTGAGGGCTTTGCTAAATTGCTGCGGCTGTCCTCAAACCTGCGATCCTCCTGACTCGGCCTCCCAAGTACTGGGATTACAGGCATGCTCCACTATGCCCAGCCTTTAAAGTTCATTTTTTGAGTCTCCTTTCTCACAGACCTCAGAAAAAAGGCTGGAAGTCCTCTATACGAGGAGTGCCCAGTTCCGACCCCCCCCCCATGAGAATGGTAACATTACAGGGCACCAATTTGTATTTCCTGAGTGGCAGGAGCTGGGGGATTACATGTGAGTGTCAGGGAAGGGCAGGCTGAAGGGGAGAGATGACCATGAGCACAGCATCATGGGAGGGACAGGACCCCCACCCAGGCTGGTCTGCCTCTGGAGCCTGGGACTTTTCCCTAAACCATCCTGCCCCCAGAGCCCATTCATACATCCTCCTGTGAGCTATGATCAGCAGTGACATATGGTTTTCATTAAAAAAATAATAAAGTGGAGAAAAATCATACAAATTTGATTATGAAGAAAAATTAAGAACAGGGAAACAAATGAACAATTAATGAGTGTGGTCACTGGTGGACAGAATGTGCCGGGCCCACGGGGGAAGCTCCTAGTGCCCCGGACCCTCCTGTGTGCCCCTGAGCAGTCCTATTCCACAGACACTAGCTTCTTCATTCACAAAATGCTCATGACACATGGCCCACAGGCTGGGGTGAGAGCCAAACTAAAGGTGCATGTGAGCTGGGCGTGGTGGCGCACGCTTGTAATCCCAGTACTTGGGAGGCTGAGACCGGAGGATCTGGGTTCGCGGCCAGCCTCAGCTACTTAGTGAGGCCCTCCACAACTTAGTGAGATCCTGTTTCAAAATAAAGAATAAAAAATAGGACTGGGGGTGTAGCTCGGAGGTAGAACGCCCCTGGGTTCCATCCCCAGTTCCATTAAAAAAAAAATGGTGCATGTGAAGTGCCTCAACCCAGAACCTCAAGGAAAGTCCTAAGGAGCCATGACTTAGGAGCACCTAGCCTGGGCCAGCACTGTGCTGAGCGCTTTCCCTGCTATTCACTCACTAACCCTGACCACAAGCCACTGAGGCAGGAGCTACTATTTCCTCACTACACAGAGCGGAGAGGTGACTGTCCAGGGCCACACAACAAGGGAGCAGCCAGGCTGGGAGACACTTTATGATCTCATCAGCTGCACACAAGAAGAGGGTCTTGATCCCCCTTCCCACCACTGAGGCCCCAAACGTTGGGTGACTTTCTCACAGTCACCTAAGTTTCTGCCCCAGCCCTTTGGGAAACAAGAAGGGGGAGCCCACCTTACGGAGGACGAGGTGGGAGATGGACGCGTTGGCATCGATGATGATGGTGGACACTTTGTCATCTCGGATCTCCTTGAGCAACGGTGTGGGGTCCCGGCTGTCGTCCAGCATCCTCACCGACAGTGTCTCCTTGGAGATAAGGAAGCCACGCACCAGTTCCTCCAATCGCAGCAGGCCTGCAGGAGGGTGGGACTTCAGCTTAGAGCCCTCCCTTCCAAGTGCCCAGCATGGGGTGGACACTCCTTCCTCTTCCCCAACATGGCAGCAGCTGGGCAGAGAACTGGAGAGATAACTATCTCCAGCACAGCCGGGGCCACTGGGGCACTGGCTCAGGGACCCAATGCCCATGTCCCCCCCAAGTAAAACCCCAGCCAACACCTCACCCCAGATCTCCAGGCTCCTATTCCCACCCTTTTCCTGGCCCCTTAGTGGGATGTCTAACATCGCAGCACTCAACACTTGTCTTCTTGCCCAAACCACCACATCTCCCCGCTCTGGGAAAACAGCAACTGCAGCCTGACGAGTCGTTTAGGCCAGAACCTATGATGTGAGCCTGGCTTCCTCACCCACAACCAAGCCACAGAGGTTCTACCTTCAGAAAACATTAGAATCCATCTCGCCATTGCGCTGTCACCACCCTGACCCAAGCTACCGCCATCTCTTGCCTCTTGCAACGGCCACACTCACTCCTAAGAGTCTGTTCCCCACCCAGCATCCAGAATGATGTAAACAGAGGTGTCCGCTGGGCGCCAAGCCCTCTGAAGGCTCTGCAGCCCCCTCGCCCAGCACACATGCACTCGGCTCTGGCGACACACACCATGGTCACACTTCTGTCCTTGGCTCTGGCCCTTCCCTCTACCCAGAACCCTCTTCCCTCGGGTCCCTCAGGCCCTGCACAGCTCCTCCCTCACCTCCTCAGGTCTTTACTCCCAATCCTTACCCGCTGCCACAGCTCCACAGAGCTCACTCCACCTAACCACAGAAGGCACTTGTTTCCAGTTTATTGCCTAACTCCTCTCGTCGGAATGGAGGTTTGACAAGGATGGCGATTCCCGTCTGCCTCACTCGCTGCTCCCTCCCTGACACAGCAGCTGGCACATAGCAGATGCTCGGCCAACACCTCTGGAAAGAGGAATTCCTTCCAGAGGTCACGGAGCACGGTCTCCTCTCCACACCCACAAATCATGGCCTACCAGACACCTCACACGATGTCTCCAAGACACATCATGTGCCTCTCGGATGGTTTTCCCCCACTCCACACAAGCCTGGTGTCACCCATGACCCCGCCCTTCCCCTCCCTCCTCCACTCTCTTCCTCAATCCGTCTTGGCTCTCTATCCCGACTGCTACCACCTGAGCCCAAACCCTGCCTATCGCTGGTCTCCCTGCCACAGTGGTGTCCCTCTCCAGACAACTCTCTGCCTACAACACAAACCTGACTTGTCCCCTCGCCCTGCCCTGTTCAGAAACCTTCCACAGCCCCCCTCATCCCAGCCGCACTGCTCCCATGCTCCGGCCCCAGGAGCATCCTTGAGTCTCTCAGAGGGCCATGCTCCCTAGGATCCCCACCTCTGCCCCTGCCAGACCCTCTGCTTGGAACATGCCCCCTCCATGACCTTCAGGTTCAGCTTACATGTCCCCTTCTCAGGACATGGGCTCTGAACCTCCCAGATGGGTTAGGACCCCTCCCAGAGGTGCCACACACCTCCTGGGAGCCCACCTACCACTCTGTGTCCCAACAGCTCAACAACCTGAGGCCTCCCCTAGAGCCCGAGTCCTGTGTAGGCAGAGACCACATCTAGCGCTGCTCCCTGCCAACCCCCAGGCCTAGCAGAGGGCGGCACAGAGCAGGGGCTCAGTGACCGGCTGGGACCAGATAGGTCTCTCTAGGGGCAAGAGGGGTCTGTGAAACCAGAAGTAATGGTTGCTGAGGAGGAAGGGATGGTGGAGACTATGACAGCCTAGTGCCCAGGTCACCCAGGGGTAATCCCCAGGGGGTCACTGAACAACTGTGTGGGAAGGGGCATTGGGGGGAGAGAAACAAAGCAGCCAGTTCTCCTCCCTCACACTCAGCCTTGGCGCAGATGAGGCTGGCCGAGGGGTAGTTGAAGGACTTGAGGATTCGGGAGACCGCCAGGCTGACGTCCTCGTTACTGGGGTACAGGCTGACAGACGCGAAGCGAAGGTACTGAAGGCGGGGCGTCTCCTCAGGACCCACCTTGATGTGGGGGATCTGGACAGAGAGGGGGCTTTCGCTTCCATCCTGCTGCCCCCGCCCCTCACCACCCCATGCTCCCCACCTCACCTCCTTCTCCCCACAGATATGGCTCACGGTGGAGGCAGACGCTGGGCTAGAGGAGGGCCCCAGGACAGACACGACCCCCTTGGGCAGGATCTGACACACTGCAAGAGGCAGGGAAGAGACCACAGAGTCAGGGACCCTCTGCCTCCTCTCCCGCCCCACCCACCGGGGACCGCCCTGGCCCGAGAGAGGACCTGAATGCTTAGAACTGCCTGATCCTTCTCCACCACCCAGACCCAGAGGCCCAATCCCTAACCCCGCTCAACACAGTGTATGAAAGGAAGAGGAATGAGACAGAGAGAGATGGGGACATAGCCACAGGGGGCAGGTCAGAGAAGAGGAATAAAGGCAGGCATTATGAGTGAGAGACATCAGATCTCCTGGTACTGAATCCAGTGCCTAGTTCCTCTGCCTTCATCTTAACCTTTTCAGCCATGTTACCATCCATACTGCACCCAGCGCCCCCTCCACCCTGGACCCACAGTGAGGTCACCTGGGTCCACTCTGACCAAACACCAGCCCCTGCTGCATCTACTTGCTCCTCCTCCGGCCTTCTTCCCCTTACACACACGTGTGTGGTGGACAGCTGTTGTTTTTGCCTGCCCACTGCCCATTCTCACAGCAGAACCCCAACATTTCCTGGAAGAACTGCCCTGCCCTGAAGTCCATGTGCTTCCTAGGATAGACTGGCATCCAACTCAGGCCTGGCTGGTCACAGAACCACATCCTCTTGGCCACAATGACTGGTTTAGAGATGGGTATGAGCTCAAATCAGACCAGAAAGAGCCTTCTTCAAGTCTTCTACTATAATTATTATTGGGTTTGCTACACTGGTGAAATGTGAGCTTTGAACTACTGGGATCATCTTGCCACCAGTTGGGAAGGGCATTCCTGAAAATGAAGCCAACTCAGAAGAAAGCAGACCACCGGGCGTGGTGGCGCACGCTTGTAATCCCAGTACTTTGGGAGGCGGAGACCAGAGGATCTGGGTTCGCGGCCAGCCTCAGCTCTCTCGCTCTCTCTCTCCCTGTCTTCTCTTTCTCTCTCTCTCTCTCTCTCTCTCTCTCTCTCTCTCTCTCCTTAGTGAGGCCCTCCGCAACTTCGTGAGACCCGGTTTCAAAATAAAGTATAAAAAAAAGATAGGGCCAGGGGTGTAGCGTGGAGGTGGAACGCCCCTGGGTTCAATCCCCGGTACCGCAAAAAAAAAAAAAAGAAAGCAGGACCCAGATATAAAGACAGAATGATTACTGAAATATCATTTCAACACCTGGATCCAGCTATTTCTGAAGTAATCCTGAGACATCATTTACTATGTAGATCTGGCCATGCCTAAAATAGTCCCTAGGTCTTTTAGTGACATGATCTGATAATCTCATTTTTGTTTTTGTGGTACTGGGGATGGAACCGAGGGCCTCACACATACTAGGCAAGCATTCTACCACTGAGCTACACCCCAGCCATAATGTCTACTTTTCCCCTTAAATCAGCCTGATCGGGCGTGGTGGTGCATGCCTGTAATCCTAGTACTTGGGAGGCCGAGACAGGAGGATTGCAGGCTCGAGGACCTGTTTCAAAATAAAATAAAAAATAGAGCTGGGCGTGGTGGCACATGCTTGTAATCCCAGTACTTGGGAGGCTGAGACAGGAGGACCACAGGTTCACAGTTAGCTTCAGCTACTTAGTGAGGCCCTTCACAACTTAGTGAGACCCTGTTTCAAATAAAGAATAAAAATAGGGCTGGGGGGTATAGCTTGGAGGTAGAATGCCCCTGGGTTCAATCCCCAGTACCAAAAAACAAATAAATAGAGTTGGGGGTGTAGCTTGGAGGTAGAATGTCCCTGGGCTCAATCCCCAGTACTACAAAAATAAATAAATAAACCAGCCTGAGTTGGATTTCTGCCACATCTAACTAAAATCATGAAAACAGAATATCTCATCTTCCTCCAAACTTGTTCCTTCTGTGCCTTCTACCCTGGTGAAGGTCCCAACATTTGCACAGACCAGATGTCTGGCAATGGTTCTCGCCTCCAATCTCTCTCCCAACAGCTATTAGTCACCAAGTCCTACCTCTTCTTTGTCCTCAAATTGTCTCACATCTGTCCCTTCCTCTTCAACCCCTCTACCCCTGCTCTGCTTAGTACATTAGCTCAGCCATGTACCAGCCTCCTCACTCATCACCCCAACAGCACCTTCCAGAAGCTGAGTTCCCTGCTCTACACCCATCAGCGACTGCCCACTGCCTTGGCTGCCGTGGCACTGCAGGCCCCCTTGAGCCAGCCTGCCCATCTGCCCAGCCTCGCCTCCCGCTCTCCTGTCACACTCCAGCCCAGGAGGCCCTCACGATACCCTCAAACATGTGTTGAATCCATGTGGTTGGGATGGCCTCAGCCCCAAACACTGTTCCTTGGCTCCAGATTCTTTCCCCTGCCCCCTAGCTCCAGACTCCAGGCATGTGCCCGCACTGCCATCTGCCTCCTCACCCTCCATCCCAGCTTCTCCCAGATCGTGTTCTGTGTCACACCAGTCATGACTCGGAAACATCGCACCCCATCCTCCCTCTTGGAGATTTGAAATACACATGAACATAATAAAGCTTCTGATAAGGCCTGCAGGGAAAAACCCCTATCTAAAATGTGTTTGCTTTTCTGTTGTGCTAGGGATAGAACCCAGGGCCTCATGCATGCTAAGCAGGTGCTATACCACCGAGCTACATTCCCCAGCTCTAAAGCATGCTCTAAGGCAGCAGCTCACAGAGGTCTATGACCCCAGCACATCTGTTCGAGTGGCCTGTATTAACATCCATTTGGGCCATCAGGATTCAACAAACACTACTGCACCCCTGCCACGTGGCAGGCTGGGCTCCACAGGGTGTATGGGGAGTGACACCACTCCATATCCTGCCTGCCTGATGAAGCCTTCTCTAGAATGCCTTGGCTGACTCACCCCCAAGCCCCCCAGCCTCACTCCCTGGGCCCCTGCCCCCAGCAGCAGCCACCTCTGGGAAGGAGAAGGCAGAAACAGACATGAAGGAAGGGGGCAGATGGAGCTAGAAGAGGACAAGGCTGAGCTGAGAGGCCAGGGGTGGAAGATGGACTGGGGCCCCGCCCGCCCTGCCTCACCCACACCCCGCAGCCCCGCTCACTGGTGTCTGTGGTCTCGTACTGGCTGTCCCGCTGCAGCTCAAAGATGTCTACTTCCACTCGGGCCTTGGCTGGGACCTCGATGATCCCGTTGATCTGCTCTCGGGCAAGGGCCAGAGCCAGACGCTCACCACGGCCACACACTGTCTGGTCGTCCAGGATTGCAGCTGAGGGGACACAGGGGTTGGGCACCAGACTCCTGGGTCCTAAGGAAGGAGGAGCTGGGGTCCTGGACTCCTGGGCTCTGGAGTGAGGGTGGGTAGAGGGACTGAGGGTGGAGACTCCTGGATCTGAGGCTGGAGAGAGCTGGAAGTCTGGACCCCTGTGTCTGGAGGGAGGAGGAGTTAGGGCCAGGAGGACTCCTCGTTGCTGAAGAAAGCTGGGATCTAAGGCCCAGAGTCCTGAGTCCCAGGGGACTGGCATGCCTGGGTTCCCAAAGAGGAGCCCCAGGGCCCAGCGGGAAGGTCCCCGAGGGTAGGGTGCTGTAGGGCCTCACCCATGCGCAGTGATGAGAGCACCTGGAAGCTGGGGCCGGCGAAGGCAACAATCATCAGCAGCAGCAGCTCAGCCGGCATCTTCCTCCCCTCCTCATGGGGACGCAGCTGCCGCGGCCCCCACTCGCCACCTGCAGGGAGGCCCCGACCCAAGGGGAGATTGCTGACATGGGGAGCAGAGTTCCTTAGGAGGGCTGCTGGACGGGGTGGCAAGCACAGCCCCCAAGACATTGCTAGTGAGGGGTTCACAGCTCTATAGGACCCTGCTCTGACCACAAGCTCATGGTACTGGAGCACGACCAGAAGGAAGCTCAGGCTCAGAGGCGCAACCAGGAAGAGCTCACAGCATCCAGGCACTGATGGGACAGGCACTGCAACCCACAGCGACCCAAGCAGGAGCGAGGCATGCTAGAGATCCCAGGTAGCAGTGATTCCAGGGACCAGTACCACCCCAACAGGAAACCAGGAAGTGCCACCCCCGACCCAGTCCCGCCCCTGTCTCTGGGCAGGCAGCTGTTACTAGGCAACAGAAACAGGCTGGAGAGGATGCAATGGTTGCTAGGCAACCCCATCCCAAGCCTTACTTGCCACCTTCCTGATGTCCCTGGCTCCCACAATCCCATGGGGAGAGAGGCCTGGATATCCGGGGTCTGGGGGAGGGAGAGTATCCGGGAGTTTGGAAACTCGGGGAGAGAAGAAAGATGAAGAGAAAGAGAGAGGGAGAGAGACACACACAGATGAATAGACCCAAAGTAGCAAAAGGGCTAAAAGAGTCTCAAAGAAAGAAAGTCTCAGAGAGGGGAAAGATGTAGAGTCTCAGAAAAGGAGAAAGGAAAAACAGACAGATATACAAAGGAAGAGAAAGATGACAGGAAATGGAGCTAGAAATGGAGAGAAACAAAGAAGGAGAGTTACAGGGAGCTAGGGATGGGACTAGGAGAAAGAGACAAGATGAGGGGGAGATGTGCAGATAAAGGACAGAAGCAGGGAGAAGAACAGACCAGGGTGGGATGCCAAGACACAGAAAGAGGAAGAGAATGGAGAGAGACATAAACCAACTCAGGATGCAACGAAGGACAGCCACAAGAAAAGAAGTGGGTAAGGCCGAGAGTGAGCTATGTGCCAGAAGTGCATGCCAAACCACTGTCCCCACCCTGCTGTGGGAGCTGAGGAATAGAGGGAGACAGTGCTTCTTTGCTGCTCACAACTGTCCACCCCCAGGGAGTTAGGGACTGCTCTGGATGCACCTGGCTTTCTGCAGGGCAACAGCTAGATGGGATGAGTTTGGCCAGATGCACACGGAGCTCCCCCAAGCCAAGGGCCGTGCCCCAAGAGAAAGGATACTTGACTTTCCATGCAAGAGGGTTGTTGTGGGGCCCAGAGTGTTGTAAGGTGAGCCCGGTGTCTCCCTGCCCCCCATTCAGTCCCCATGGAAGGAGAGCCTGAGTTGGTGAGACACCAGATGAGAACCACCAAGGAAGAGACGAGCAGGAGCCAAGACCTTGGATCCTGCAGCCAGGAAAGCCCAGGCCAGGGCAGCAGGAGACCCCCTCGGTGCAGGCTCTGCCCCCACCTCCCTGCGTGACCTTGAGCAAGTCATCACTCTCTCCCTCTGGGCCTCTGGGAAGGAGAGGCTGGGTGGGGGGTACAGGAGGGCATGCTGGACAGGCTGGTGGCTGCAGACTATAATTTAAATCTAAGGTGGAGGCTTGTCAAGGGTGGAGGAGCAAGGGATGCTGGGAGAGCTCACAGCCAGAGGGTGAGAGGGTGGGGCTGGGAGAGGACAGGAGGGAGAGGGTTGTCCTGAGACACCAGGGCCTTCTGCGGCAAAGAGGGAGCAGAGACCAGAAAACAGAAGCTAAGGGGGGGGGGGCAGAAGGGCAGGGACCCACAGGTGGCAGACACAGGTGGGAGCAGAAAGACAGAAACACAGTGTAGGGACAGACTTCAGGGCAGCAAATGCACACAAGGGTCCAGGGAAGCGTGCACAGAAAGACAGACAGCTTGAAGGTGGGAACTGGGACTAAAAAGGAGAGAAGAACAGACAGACACAGTGAGACACCCGGGGAGGCAGAAAACACCAGTCAGTCATGGAGGATGAGAGAACGGGGGCAGGGAAACAAGCAGGCCTGGGACTCACAGACCCAGAGACTCAGGCCAAGTCAGATAAAGATGGAAATGCAGTCAACCACTGAGAGGAAGGGGCCAAGTCAGGGGCCCCGCCAGGGGGGAGAGAGACAAGACACAGCAGCAAAAGAGACAGGGGCAAAGGGGAGGAGGCAAATCGGATGAGGGAGAGGGCCCCAAAAATGAATACGTAAACTACAAGAACTGTAGGGAGGATAGAGAAACAACAAACTGAAAAGAGAGAGGACTAGTCTGAGAAAGAGAGGGAGAGAGAAGGAGAATGAGCGTTGGAGCTGCACAGCAGCTTAAAGAAGAGAAAGGGCAAGAGGAGCAGAAGAGAGGACGAAAAGCCCTCTGAGAAACACACAGACTAGAGGAGAGCAAGAGTCAGGAGGGAAACTGAGGCAGAGCAAAGAGTAAAGGTGCCTGGAGGGGCACAGGAGCCCCCCTACACACACAGAGGTGCATCCACCAGGAGACTTCAGGCTTTCAGGGATGCCTGTGGGGGCGTGGGAGATCCCGGGGCCCCCGCAAGTCCCCAGGCATGGGGAGAGGTGGGAGCAGAAAGGCCAGGCGGGGTAACACAGAAGTGGGGAGAGAGGATGTGGGGTAGAAGAGCAAGACCACCCAGCAACCGGGGAACAGAGGGAGCTAAGGAGTGAGAGAGTAGGGGCTGGGGAGCCAGAGTTGGTCTGGAGGAGGGAAGGCCAAAAGGGAGAGACGGAAAACAACCTCCAAGTCCTGAGCCTGAGCCCCAAGTTGGGGAGAGGGAGGAAGCAAAGGATCGAAAGACAGCTAGGCCAGTGGGGCACCTCTGACACAGAGACCAGAGTTTAACAGACACACCAAGACAGGGTTAGGCTAACAGCAAAGAAGAGTGAAGTTGGGCAGAGTCAGAGAGAGGCCCAAGAGACACATGAACACAAGAGACAAAAACATAAATTCATTTCCAGGGGATAGAGGCGGGACGGGATAGGGACAGGGCCCATGGCAGGCACAGAAGATGAGCAGATGAGAGAGAGAGAGAGAGAGACTAAAATAGAGTGAAAAAGAGTAGGAGCTGGTCTGGGACCGGGACCCTAAGCTCATAGAAAGCAGGAGCAGGGACATGCCAGGAGCCCAGGAGAAGTAAGACACCACAAGGAAGAGGAGTCAGCCCCACAGGACCCCAAGAAGCTGCAGGACTGGGACAGGTGTGAACTCTCTACCCAAAAGTAGGGGTGGGTGAGAAAAGGTCGTGGTAACTGGAGGCTGGGGAGATGGAGGGCCCAAAGCAGGCCCCTAGCGGGGGAGGGTCCTTGCCTTCGGGGAGCAGGGAACGTGGGGGCCTGTCAGATGGGTAGTGAGCCCGACCTTCCAGGACCCAGGAACCAGCCCAATCCCCGCCCTGCAGACACTCACGGATCCTTGGTGGGACGGAGGGCTGGGCTCCCTCGAGGCCCGAGGAACGACAACAGGGAGACGCTCTGGTGCTGTGAGGTGGTGTGGCTGGGGCGGGGGGAGAGGGCAGTTCACAGGGCCCCCTCCCCCACCGCCGGCGGTGGCCCCCAACTAATCCAAAACGGTGGCTCCCAGGAGCGGGAGGAAGGACAGGTGGAAAAGGAGAGGGCGGGCCGGGAGGGGAGGAAGGGGAAAGGAGAAAATGGAGGAGAGAAGGGGAGAGAGGAGAGGGGGAAGGAGCAAATGGAGGGGAAGGAGGGAGGAAAGGAGGAGAGGAAGGTGAAAACGGAAGGGAGGGGGACACAGGCAAAGCCGGGGGAGGGGGAAGCCGGCCCAGGAAAGGGCCCCCGCCCCCTCCCCTAGCCAGGCCGGCCTGGGGGGGCCACGGGGGGTGAGGACTGGGTGGAGAAAAGGAAGCTGGCCATTGGGAGAAGTGGGGGAGGGGAGGGCTTGATGGGGGGGAGGGGGTCACCCCCTTCCCCCCCTCCCCCCAGAGCCTTGGCCCTGCCCTGGATGAGGCTAGGGCCTGAAGTCCTCAAGCCCTCAGCCCCAATGGGAACAGCATGCTGGGGACCAGGAGAGGCCCGGCAGTGGAGGGGCTGGGGAGGATGGGGTGCTGGCAGCCCAGGAGAGGCCAAGAAGGGGGCAGATGAGGTGGAGAGATGGGGAGGAGGAAGAGGAGGGAGGGAGGGAGGATGGAGAGGAGCAGGTGGAAGAGGAAGGCGGAGGAGGGTGGGGTGTCCCGGGGGCGGCCCTCGCAGGGCCTCGGTGGGAGGGCCTGGCCACAGACTCCTGGTCCCCCGCGAGGAGCAGCCGCTACCGGCTCCGTGTCCCCAGCTGGGCCTGCCTCCCCGCTGCTGGCTGCCGCCACCACCGCCGCCACCGCTCCTTCTCCCCTCCGAGGCCGCCGCCTGCCTGCTTGCCCGCCGCCCGCGCTGGGTCCTGGAGCGCGGGGGGCGGGGGGGGGGAGATAGAGGGAGGGAGGGAGGGAGGCAGGCGGGGAGGAGGGCGGGCAGGAGGAAGGGAGGGAGGGAGGCAGGCCGAGAGCAAAGAGGGAGGGGAGTCGGGGGAGGGGGAGCCCGTATTGGTCGGGGCTGGGGGGCCGCGAGGAGAATGCTGATGAGAGGAAGGAGCTGCATTGGATGGAGGGCCCACCCCCGGGGCCACCCCCTCCACCACACCATGCCACCGCCCTGCCCAGGCAGCTCTGGGCGCTAGAGCCCATAGAAAGGAGAGGCAGCCGGGAGACCTGGGGAGAAAGCCGGGAGATGGGGAGAGAGGGTTCCAGAGATGAAGAAAAATGCAGAGAAACAGCCAGGCGGCCATCAAGATCCAGAGAGATGGGCCCATAAGGACAAGAACAAGAGGAAGTCTGGGGATAAGAAAGGTCCATGGAGACCAGGGAGCAGCCCACAGAGATGAGCAAAAGGACCTCCTCGGAGACAAGGGCTAGCTTATGGACACAGAGGGCCCCCTGAAGATGGGGAGAGGCCCACACAGAAGACACTCCTGGGGCCTGTGAAAGTGGTCCACAGAAAGGGCAACAAGAAAGCAGACCACAGAGGCAGGGAGGGGGCAGAGAGCCAGAGGAAGTCACAGAAACGGGGGTGTATGCCCACCGACACTAAAGGGCCCACAGAGACAAGGACATGGCCCATAGACACAAAAGGCCCACTGAGGAAGGAGTGGCTGGCCCACGCAGACAAGGGAGATGCCCCCAGAAACAGAAACAGCTCCAGAGAAGGGAGGTGGCAGGTATAGGAATTCTCCTCTCCGTAATGCAAAAAGAAATCCTTGGGACCCATGGAGATGAGTGGGGCGGGGGAGAAGAGGGCTTCATTCTCTAGTCACCAGAGCAGAGATGCTGTGGGAAAGGAGGACCACCCAAGGGTAGGGAGCTGGAGGGTAGAGCCAGAGCCTGGAGCCTCCCTCCTTCCCAGGGAACACTGCTGCCTCTCAGAGGAAGCCTAGCAGGGTAGGGGGATGGAAGACAGAATATCCACACAGATCTTGGAGTAGGGGTGGGTGGTGCACAGCTGGGTGGGGAGGGGGGTGAAATTTTGGGGGAAGGAACATGACAGTTGGCGCTGAAGGCTGAGCCCGTGACTCACCACCACCCCCATGCTCGTGATGGGGAGGAGACAGTGACACACTCACGTGCAGCCCCCAGCACACGTGACCACATGCCTCGCACACACAACTGACACGTGGCAACTCTCAGACCACACATAGGCCTGCCATGGGGAGCCCTCTGCGGCTGGCATGTGGGGCATCCCTGACATACATGTGAAACAAACATCTGACCCTAAAGGACCATCAGTTTGCACATACCTCCTCATCCTACTTGGGCATCACCTACAGCTTCCCTAACACCCACTCTCAGCTCCAGCCAGGCCTGAGGCCCAGACTCATGCATGTCTCTTGGCCTTTGCTTATGCAGAGATCCCAACATAGAACACTAATCCTCTCTAAATATAATCTGTTCCAGAAGTCCTGGTCTGGTGCTGCCACCTCCAGAATGTCTGACCAGACCTGGTTACTCCTGTATAGACTGAAGAGAAGGGACCTAACCAACCCAAAGAAGTTGAGCAGTACAAGCAGAAGGGTCTAGCACAGAGGGGTCTGAGAGCTGGGCTCAATGGCGCACACCTGTAATCCTAGTACTTGGGAAGCTAAGGCAGGAAAACATCAAGTTGGAGGCCAGCCTAAGCAACTTCATGAGACCCTGTCTCAAAATAAAAAAAAAAAAAAATAAGCCGGGCGTGGTGGCACACGCTTGTAATCCCAGTACTTGGGAGGCTGAGACCGGAGGATCACAGGTTCGTGGCCAGCCTCAGCTACTTAGTGAGGCCCTCTGCAACTTAGTGAGACCCTGTTTCAAAATAAAGAATAAAAATAGGGCTGGGGGTGTAGTTTGGAGGTAGAATGCCCCTGGGTTCAATACCCAGTACCAAAAATAAATAAATAAATAAATAAATAAATAAAAGGGCTGGGGAATAGCTCAGTGGCAGAGTTCCCCTAGATTAAATCCCTAGTACCTTAGCCTGGGAAGTTAAACTGGGCCCTCAGATTTTCTTTTTTTTTTTCTTTTTTTTTTTTGCGGAACTGTGGATTGAATTCAGGGGCATTCTACCTCCGAGCTACACCCCCGGCCCTATTTTTTATACTTTAATTTGAAACCGGGTCTCACGAAGTTGCAGAGGGCCTCACTAAGTAGCTGAGGCTGGCCGTGAACCCGGATCCTCTAGTCTCCGCCTCCCAAGTACTGGGATTACAAGCATGTGCCACCATGCCTGGTTCACTTCTCTTTCACCCCAGGTGGAGATGAAAGAGGTTCGCAAACCCAGACTGCCTTAGAGCAGGCAGGCCTAGCTTTAGAGCTCACTAATTTCCACTAACTTCTTTGGTCTACTTCTTTTGTTCATCCATTCAACATGCACTCACAGACAAATCCACCTGCTAGGTAGTGGAGCTGGGGAGGAGAGAGGCAAGAGTGTAGACCTTGGGTGGGATCAACTCCTGGCTAGGAATCCTGGCTCAGTCTCTTCCTAATTATGGGAACTTGGACAAGTTACTTCTCTGGGCCTCAGTTTCTTTGTAAACTCGGGATAATAGTTTTTCCCTCAGAGGGTTGTTGAGAGGATTAAACTAAATAATGCATGGAAAGCACTGAGCATAATTCCTAGCATATCATAACACAGGAGATGCCAGCTATTATTATTAGGCTCCTTGAGATACTAATAAAAATAACTCCTATATAGCTCTCACTCCAGCCTCACAACCACCCTTTGAGACAGAAGCTGTTATTAGCCCCATTTCACAGATGAGGAAACTGAGGCACAGGGGATTTGCCTTGCCCCAAATCACAGCTAGGAAGTAGCAGGGCCAGGATAGCAGTGCAGGCAGCCCGGTTCAACTACAGGGGCCTGGTGTTAAGGAGTTTGGTGGAAAGTTAGGACAACCAGTTAGAGACCAATGGAAGGACACAGCAAAGGTGGTAACTGAAGAACCAGACCTATTTCTTTTTTCTTTTTGGTACAGGGGATTGAACCCATGAGTGTTCCCTGGGCTACACTCCCAGCTCTATGTTTTTTTTTTTTTTTTTTTTTTTT
>PVJS01036437.1:0-20455 GCA_004027185.1 Glis glis
GGAGAGAGAGGGAGAGAGAGAGAGAGAGAGAGAGAGAGCTGAGGCTGGTCGCGAACCCGGATCCTCTGGTCTCCGCCTCCCAAAGTACTGGGATTACAAGGGTGCGCCACCACGCCAGACCTTCATTAACTCTTAATAAATGTGAGCTGTCACTTTAATTTCCATGGTTACTTATAAATCAGTGTTTTCCCCTATAGATGTGAATAGTACGTATTTGGTGGGGGATAAGCTTGTGGAGATTTTCAACTGGGTCTTGTGGCCTTGCTTCCCACCAAAATACCTCAGACAGTACCTTATACCACAAACATTTGTTGAATGAATGTCTGAATAAACAAGACTTCAATTTTTAATATATCTATGTTTGGAAAGACCCACAAAGAACAGGCCTGGTACTGAGTGCATAGAGAAAATTCTCATCATAATTTTCCATTCTCTCTATCCTCTATTAGCATACTTATCCTCTTCTTCAATCTGCAAGTAAATTTGAAAAATAATGGAATTCAGATTTATTTATGAAAAAGAATCTGCTTCTTCATTTAGCCCAACGGGTTCAGTTGGTAATATTTCCCAAGGGGTCCTTTTAAGATTCTTAAAGTAAACATATAGTTAAAACTCGCACCAGTTTAATACACCTTGAAAAATAAGCGTAAGAGCCTTAATTGCCTTTTTCTTGGCATACATCAATTCCTACACATAAAAATGCAGTGCTGAATAACAGCAGTAAGCCAAATTCCTTTCAAATAGCACATCTGTGTGAATACTAGCTGTCCATTATGTTTCTTAAAATCTAGGAGGCTGAAACATATTTGTGAAAAGAAACTTTTTAATAAAATTTTAAAAGTCTGATTCTCATGCAGTAAAAAAAGGCATAGAAATGTCTCTCTTTAAAAATTAATACAAAACCTTCCCACATGGTTCAAAACAGTAATAATTTAATGTTAATATAACTCATTGTATAGTCGTTTCTGAAAAAAATTTAGAAAAAAATAATGAAGTGTAAAATATAAGTAAGATGAGAGGAAATATGGGGAATTACAACTGATCTTTTTTTTTTCCCCCAGGTACCTTACAAATCCTGAAATAGTACTGTCTTCTCTTTGGTCCACTCTCAGAAGTATTCTCATGGAATAATACTACCCCTAAAATATAACCTCATAGCACCATCCATCTTATTTTACCTAAGGTAAATTTCAAAGGTTTTAATTATTTCTTTCTTATTACAAAACTAAAATGCAGTCATAATAGTGTTGTTATACATGTAAAGACTCTTGTCATGTAAGGTCCCAATCTTTATACCACAACACACTCACTGAAAATTCAGTTTGGTTCTTTTTCCCATATTGGTTTCTAGGTGAGCTACAAAAAGGCCTGGACTGATGGTCAAGAGACCAGAACTGTAGAGTTGATTCTACTCATAAGGAGGTACAGTGTCTTTTCTATACTCCCGAGTTTCCATAAATCAAAGGGAAGAGAGTCAGAATCAGCTGAAAGTTTAACAACAACCTTCTTACCACCAAACACACATAATAATTCCACTGTTGATGTTCTGAAATGCCAGGAGGAGGGTCAAGAAAGCTGCAGTTTTTATAGAGAATGCAAAGTGACCTCACTGCCCGGCTATGTTAAAGGACTCCCGGATTCTAGGGCCATTAAAGTTACTCGGAGCCTTGAGAGCTGCGCGTTTCACCATCCATAAATGTTATCACAATAAAAGGTGACAGTTCTGGATTCTGATGGGTTACTGAGAAGTAAATGCTGCCCAAGGCCATGGGATAAAAATCAATCCCAGGAGTAAGTGCCCTGTCCCTGGATCTGTGTGTTCTGTGGCTTCACCATCACAGCCACGCTGCAGTGCTATGACAACCCAGAAACCTTCTTTGTCCATCTAAAGATTTCTTCTTCTTCCCTTCTAAGTCCCTTCTACGTCCCATTCTATCTAGCATTAGTTCCCATGATGAGTGTCCTCAGTGGAGATATAAGGTGCTTCCAGAACTTAACCTGGCATTAAATACAGCTATGGTTAAAAAATTGAAATTAAAATTAATAAAACACCTTCCCTTGCAACAATTATGCTCCTAAGAGTTCATCTAAGGATGAAATTTAACTGACAATTAGAGATGTGCACAAAAGATATAGGTAGAAGGGTGCTCACTGCTGCACTGTATATGTGATGACCCATCGGATCTGGTGGGTCAGCTAGACTTGTGGCCAGGGCTGCCCCAGGGTCCCTTGCCTGTGCTTATATTCATGGAAGAGAAGTCTAAAATGTGAGTAGTGAAATACTGTGCAGGGTTTATCAGACATGAAAAGGAGAGGCCATGGTGTATGTTGCACAGCCTGTCTAGTGGGTTCCTGTGGAGAAGGGGGCATGAGGCTGATGGATGGGGCTGTCTTCAAACAGGATCTTGGAACTACCAGTCTAGTCACCAGAATCCCACTTGAAGGCCCAAATAAGAAAGACATGTTCCCTTCATTTTTATTTCTATGGGAAATAGTGTAATGGCACAGCAATAGGAGCTAAATATTTGGAATAGAGCACAAAGGAATGCCTGGAATAAGTTCTGAAATACTGGGAACACAGAATATAGTCTACTGGGTGGGTACCCAGAGGAGTGATACCAGAGAGGGGCCTTCCCAACTCTACTTTATATCATGGTGGTGTGTGTGTGTGTGTGTGTGTGTGTGTGTGTGTGTGTGATATTTTCATGAACATGTATGTGAACTTCCTGTGAATTTCTGAATTAACTGGGAGCAGATTTTTGCATGGAGGAGTGAACTGAGTTTTCAAGTCAGGTGTTGGGGAAGAGGGAAAAGAGCCCACAACATTTGGATTCTGAAGGGTACCTAATCTGCACCCCCAGGCAGATGGGTCAGGGAGAGTTGAGGGTAATCTTTTATAATATAATAAATTTGGGAACAAATAAAATGCCCAACAACAGAGGATCTGCTAATTATCACACATCCATACGCTGTGAAGTAGGGTTATGACTCAAGAGAATAGCTGTGTACACCCTCTGTGAATTTCACAGCCCCACTGCATTCATTCTCACAGTCACTCAAAGGGCCCTCCTCACCCTCGCAGAGCAGAGGCAATGCTCAGAGAAACTGATTGCTGAAGTAAAGACAAATAGTCTATGCTGCAGAGCCTGTCCTGCTCCTCCTCTCCCCCCTCCATCTCCTCTTCACGCCCCTTCCCCCTCTTCCTTTTTGTCCTCTATTCCTCCTTCTTCTCCTCCTCTACTAGACCCTCTTCCTCCTCTACCTCCAACTCAGCAACTGAAGATGAGAAATGCTGCTGCTGAAGGGAAAATAAGGCCAGGGAGGGGCTGGCATTCCATGCCTCAGGTTTAGAATTTCCCCAGGCACATGAGCATGCCCATAGGATTTTTGGTCAAACTTTTGAGAGTGATATAAGGCACTACTAACTGGATGAGTAACTGAGACTTATGGTACTCTGCTTTTGCATGGGGCTGGTGGAGCCCCTACCACTGCTACAAACAGATTACTATGCAACCATTAAGGTGACAGAGTAAAACACACATCCTAATGTGGAAAGGCTCCACTGTGACATTATAAAAAATTCTTGTTACTGAGAAGCTGAGACAGGAGGATGGTAGGCTGGTAGGCTGGAGACCAACCTCGGCAACTTAGCAAGACTCTCAACAACCTAGTGAGATCTGATTTCAAAACAAACAAAAATAAATAAATAAAAAGGGCTGGGGTGTAACTCAGAGGTAGAATGCCCTGGGTTTAATCCCTAGTAACAACACACACACACACACACACACACACACACACACACACACACACACTGTTACAAAAGAGCATGTACTATAGGATCTCATTCAAATAGGAACACACAGAAAAAAAAAAGAAAATGACTGGAAGTCTGTATGTTGGTAAAAATGATTATTTCTAGGTAATTGGGTAAAAGGATATTTAAATTCTGTAGTCTTCCATTTTCCTATTAACACTGTCATTCATTATAAAATTAAGTGATGTGTAGAAATGTGAAAGACAGCAGGTTGACTGAGGACCAAAAGTACAGCGTGCATGTGGCGCTGAAGGCTCAATTTTCAGACCTGATTTCTAGACTGCATTTGGAACCATTGCTGCTACTTCTCAGGGAACTTGACTAGAATTTTATCAAAGGCATGATCTGTATATTTCAACTTTTTATTTCTTTAGAGGGGTTGGGGGTCACACCAATTTGGAGCCTGTATATAGGTTGGGATGTGGCTTCTTACCTAGGTAAATCAAATTGAAATGTTCCATTTTAGGTCTTGATTTCCTAATGCAAGATTTATAGAACTGTGAGAGTGGAGCAAATTTGGCAAGAATGATGAGTGATTTTTGCGAAATGATTTCCATGTGCCCACTTGCCAGGCACTGAGCCAGGTGCTGTTCTAGGCTCTTTAATCCTCATAATTCTGAGATAAGATGGGATTACAGGTAGAACACTCTCATTCTTCCTGGTTTACTTTTGAGAAAGCTGAGTAGAAAGATGTGCAAGGACTCGGTGAGGAATCTGAAAATGCATAATTCATCCTCTTCCTATCACAGTCTTTATGAGGCTAGTAAACTGCTCTTGAGTCTAGCAGCAATAGGACTTATAGTGGTCCCCCATTTTTCCTTAAGATTTTAGAAAATGGCTTTTCTGCTTAAATTGATATCTTTGATAACTCATTTGTGAGATCCATACATTTTGTTGCTCATTATAAAGCACACATTGAAAGATAGTCTTGATGTTACACAGAAAAGGCCATTGAAATGATTGTTCAGACCCAAGCATTGGGGCTTCTGAGATGCCAGGATGGGGAAGTTCTATCTTGTCCTTTCACCTTCTGGGCTGGTTTCCTCATTTGTTATAAAAACTTCATAATCTTTAGTAAATATATCTTTTCTGCTTTAAAATTTATAATCCCAGCTGGGTGCAGTGGCACATGCCTATAATCTCAGTACTTGGGAGGCTGAGACTGGAGGATCACAGGTTTGAAGCCAGCACACAGTAATTTACCAAGATCCTATTTCAGAATAAAAAGGGATTGGATTGTAGCTCAGTGGTAGAACACCCCTGGGCTCAACACACACACACACACACACACACACACACACACACACACCAATCATAATCCCAAGATTATTTTTCGTTGTTGTACAACCTGAAGAACAAACACAAGCCAGGCAAATCCAGAACAGAATATTAATTCACATTTTTGGACTGACTGGCTCCAGAGTGGAGAAGACAGGCCTGCAGGAGCACTCCTGGCCACCTGCAGAGGAGGGGCTTCTGTTGAAGCCATCAGACACAAGCCTGTAACTCTTGCTCCTTTTAACCTGTCTTTGGGCTCCCAACTGTAAGACTTTCCTCCAATCACTCTGTCACTTAACGCTAAATCCCACTTACATCATTCCACAAATTTTGTTTCTCTGGGGATCCTCCTCCCCCTCTGCAGGAGGACCACTTTAAATCATCTTCAAATCATCACATTAAACACTAGCTACCATTGGCTGCAAGGGAGCCAAGAAGGGTACTATACCAAGTCTTAAAATGCCATCCATGCCTTTTTAATTTTACCATAAAATCAGAAATAGCTATTTTATCATGAAGGATTTAATAAGTTTACCTTTTAAACTAATGGACTATAATGGGCTCCTTAAATTTTGCATGTAAAAACCCCTGGGTTAGGAAACTTTCAATTTCTCCTTAATAACTCATCACTATAAATCAGATTTCTTTAATATACTACCCACCAACGCTGCAATGAGCTCAGAAGGAACTGGGACCATTTTCCTCCTGATGTTTCAGCCACAAGTAAGGCTGGTTTATTTCTGAAAGGTAGTACTCAAAGCAATTTCATTTTATTTCCCTCCACAGAAGATATCAGATATTTAAGAACTCCCATAAAAGATCTACCCTTAGGTATTTCAGAATGACCTGTTTCTTGGATATTTCACTGGCTTCTCTCTTGCCAGAAAAGAATTTCTAAAAAATAGATTTTTAAGTCTGTCATGGCATAGTCAGTATGCATTTTATTATATAATATTGTTTTTTCACAGCCTGTAGTTATATATTCATAGAACACATTTATTGGATCATTTCTCCTCCAATTAAAATGTAACACTAATAATGATGATGGTGATGACATTATAACATCGATAATGATAATGGCAATGCTGTTATTAAAGTACAACATTGACTCATTTTGGATTCTTCTCTTAAACTTTGCAATTTCTCCAAATTTCTACAATAAGAAAGAAAAGGACAATAGATAACAAGCTGATTCAAAGGTCAGGATAATGTAAATAACAAGGCTTTTTGAAGATTCCAGGTTTAGGAGCAGCCATGAAAAGAAATTGCTTCTTGAATTTTGCACTGTTAATCACAACATGGTGTCGAAAGGTCTCCTATAGTGAAAGGTCTATGCACCATCAAATATCAGGATGGAAACTCATAGATGTTCTCTAAAGTTCAAGTTTTCAAACATCTGCTATCAAACAAAACAAGGATATTCCCTACTCATCCAGAGAGCTAGAACTAGGCTGAGTAATGAGTGGTCTGAATTAACTTCTTCATCAATGAATAATGATACTAAATTTCATGGGCCTATACCCAGAATCAAAGGGGGAAACAGAAACTATCTATCTTCTTTTATATCCACTTAGTTCATATGACAATCCATATGGCAAAGTAGATTTGCAGTGACAAGAGAGGATGCCATTTACATATGGTGGGACTGCTGGTATAGCCTCTTGGTCTGGGGGAGTGAGAAGGGAGAGAAAACACACTTACGGGTACAGAACCCAGGATGGGCTGAAGATTCATTAATTCCCATTCCACTGAGAATCCCAGAATCATAACACAGCATGCAATTTCAGGACGGGGAGGAGCAGAGACACTGGTAGAGATGTGTCTGTCTGCCCTGCTTTGAATGTGTACTCCATGCAGTAGCATTCAGAGCTCCCAGGAGTCTGGTCACCTGGAGAGAAGGGTGGGCAGGAACTGCCACTGATGGGGGAATCGGTTCTCTAAACACACACTGCAAAACTAGCTAAACACTATCAAGCCAGGAAATTAATGTAAACACCAATCATAGGCTTATGCACACAACATTAGATGCAAACCAACAGGGGGTTGATGGTTCAGCTTCTGAAAACAGGTACACTTGACCTTAAGGAAATCAGATCAGAACTGAGAAGAACAAAGGGAGAGGCTGAGGGTAGAAGAAAGGAAAGAAAAAGATAATAGAGAAGGAAGGAAAAGAAAAGACAGGGAGGGAATAAAGAAAATAGGCTATCTAGCAGATAGTATACAGCTCCTATCTTGCATCAAATCTAGGGAAATTTAAGGTTTTAATGAAATACAGAAAATTTTCATGGTCATTGAAAGATGCTGAGTCTAATATACTGTTCATGTAGCTTCATTGTGGGAAGGAAACATTTGCAAAATTATAAAGAGAGGCTGGCATGGTGACGCACACCTGTAATTCCAGTACTTAGAAGGCTGAAATGGGGGATCGCAGGTTTAAGGCCAGCTGCAGCAACTCAGTGAGGTCCTCAGTAAATTAGAGAGACCTTGCTTCGAAATAAAAAAAAATAGGGTGGGGGTATAGCTCAGAGGTATAACACCCCTGGGTCTAATCCCCAGTACCAGCAAAAGAGAGAGAGAGAGGAGAGAGAGAGAGAGAGACACACAGAAAGAGAGAGAGAACACAAATACTGCCTGTGTCTCCCAAACTTAGGAACCAATGGGCAGGTGTCCCTGTGGCCTGAAAGCCACTGCTAGTTACAGTGTACACTTTTGGAGCCAATTTAAGATCCAAGTGTCCAGTACACTGCGCCTTGGCTATTACCTGCATACGGGCATGTGCCCAACTGGGTCCCTCTACAGCCACCCTTCCCATAGCCATCTGAGCATATTACTAATTTGTTCTTTTTATTTATATTCCTGATGCTAATTCATGAGAGAAAGCTTGATGTGGTGTATCTATGGCAACTCTGAAATCAGTTTATAACTCAGTTTCATCATTTCAATCAGCTATATGATCTGAGGCCAGTTACTGACCCTCTCTGAGAACCTGCTTTTCCTAGGGAGGAATAACCCTATCCACCTCAGAGAAGTTGCCCACTGCCCTTTTGCTCTCCTATACTAGAAACATTCTCCATTATCTCCTTCCTTTACTAGGTATTAAGTACTCCCAACGAGTTATGCAGCACTATACAAAAAAGATATATAGCAAAGGACCTCCTTTTGTTTATGGATTCTTTACAAAATATGGGGTGTTGGGGGGAATGAAAGGGGATTTCTTTAAAAAAAATTAGTACTTGCCTGGAGGTGCCATATATTGACTTTCTATAGCAGGAAACCTGGCTTTCCAGTCTAGTGTTCCAGTGAGAGCTGACTGCTGAGTATTCTTTTGTAAGAAAGATCTAGGCTCTCCATTAGGGATCCTTCTACCCCTTGGATGCTCTATCTTGGATGTGCTTCTCTATTCTCCTTATTTAAAACTGTATTAAATTGGTGATCCCACTTGATTGAGATCCTGGTACTCTTTGTGGCATTTAGGCCTTGACACATAGCACTACTGTTAACTCTCATTAGCTCTTAGCCTGCTAGTGTGGAATCCAAGGTACGATGTCTAGCATTAGCAGGAAGTACATGTACCAAAATACTCCCAGAGAGGGGCTTCTCCTCTTTAATCACTCCCTTGGCTTCCTCATCCTTTCACAAAGTTCTATCTGACAGTTCTAGGCTGATAAATCTGTAAAGTAAACCCCATAGGAACCTCATGTACCAAACTAAACTCTTACTTAACATCCCATCAGAACCAGCCCCCAATCCTGCAGTTCCTTCCTTCTAATATTTCTCAAACATGTATCCCACTGCAACCAATCATGATGATTTTACTTTATTATAAACTGGCTCCTCAGATTCCAAGATAGCTTAACACAACACAACATCTCCACAACAAATATTTATCAAATTTCCTGGCCAGTGTTCAAGGGATATAGGCAGACAAGCCAGAGTTCTTCCCCTTGGGGGTGTGTCAGGGTGACATTTGTATTAAACAGCCATCGCAGTGCTGTCACGATGGTGAGTAGTATGTGCGTGTGCCAGGGCACACACAGGAGGAGTGTGCGACCTCTAAAAGGTCTCCTAGAAAAAGTATCGACTTCCTTTTTGAAGGCTGAAGGCAGGTATTAGCCAACTGAAGCAGAAACTGATGTTTTCCTGGGCCACATCCATTCCTCAACTTCTGGACAAAGTACTCTGACTTTCTAGGAACCTGCTCCCTACCCCACAAGTCTCCTTGTTGCAGTTCGTTTGGGGCTGCTTCTTGTATGACATCCCTCCACCTTCCAGGTGAGAATGAAACCTCATCAGGTTATTCAGAGAACTCTATTCCCAAGGCCTCCATGACTGCCAGAGAGGTGAGCCTCTGACTCTACCAAAGCAAATACCAGGACTCACTTTCCACTGACATGGCCCAAAGCCCAAGATGTAGGTCTGGAGATGTGATCACTATTTAATCAGCATGTATTCACAGCCTGCCTGAGAACAGCGTAAAGAAAGGAACAAAGAGGCCTGATTCTGAGAATACAACTAGGCAGGGACTTTGATAAAATACACAGCCCTAAAGCTTGAACCAGTTTGAGTTGGGTTTTCTGCCATTTGAAACTAAGAAAGTTCTCCCTGATACACCAAGAGGGAGGAGTGTGTTCTAGGAAGAGGCAATGGTATGTGCCAAAGTCCAGAGGCCAAGGAACCCCAGCCCATCCTGGGTACAGAGTTTTGAGAGACAAGAGAGCAGGTGTGAGGAGGACATGGGGAAGAAACTGGAAAGGTTAAGAGCCAGCCTTCCCTTCCAACACAGAGTCAAGGTCATAAAATGCAAATGTGACCACGTAATTCCTCTCCCCTGCTTAAAATACTTTAATGATACCCCAAAGGTTTCAGGATGAAGTTCAAACCCATTAGCTTGGCACCCAAGGCTCTTGATGACCTAGCTGTTCTTTCTTTCTCTGGTTTCATCTTCTGCATGTCTCCCACGGGCACCCTGTGTTCCAGCTAAATTGAACTACTTGTAGTTTTCCAAACATTGCAGGCTGTTTCATGCCTCTGTGCCTTCATATTGTGAACATTATATCGTTTAATCCTCACAAGAGCCCCCATGAAGTGGTCATTATTATTTGATTTTCCAAATGTAGAAACAGAGAAGCTGAGGAACATCAAAAGTCATACAGTCAGTACAACCGAGAGCTGGGATTTCAACACCTGTCTGACACCAAAACTCTCCTGCTTTCTCTTCTGCTACCACTCATTCCAGTTCTGTTTGGCCTCCGATTTGTGGGTTTTTTTTTAAATATTCCTTGTCATAATATTTTAATGCAATAAATAAAATTTTCAGACTTTCAGGAGTAAGCATGGAGCTATGCTGACAAATCAATTTTAACTACTTTGCTATAATAGCAAATACAATTGTATTTTCTTCATTTAGTCCACAACGGTTTTTGAGCCTCTCTCATGCCAGGGATGGCACTGTAGGGGTGAATGATGGCAGCACAGTCCTTAGCTTCGTGGTTTGCTGGTGACCTATTCCTCAAGCCAATTCCCACTGAGAAGGCTCCCTGGCTACACAGGAGAATGAATGCCTCCTTGCTTTGATACACACGAGGAACTCTGTCGCTGCTGTTGCTGAGGAAATATCATCTGCTGCATTATTTTCAACAGTTGCCCATGAGTTATATTGGAGATTAATTGATCAGCTAAATAGGGGAATGTGGAGAAGAGTCCAGGAATAAATCAATGAAGGAAGTAGTGTGCTGTGTCTGATATACCTGGGATCAATTGTGTTACAGCTCACTCAGCGAGGCTCCAGACTGCCAAACAGCCTTTTTGTAAGGGGTCACGAACAGGGCAAATCGCTGGCTTAACAACATACAAAATTCTCATTGCCTTATTTATACCCTATTTCTCACAAAAGCGTCCAGTGTTTCTTAATGGTATCAATTGTGCAGGATCATAAACTAGGAATGTTTTCTTTTCTTCTAATTGAGACAAAACTGATCATCACCTAATAGGCTCTACGTAGGAAATGAAAAGATAAAAAAGACCTAAAAGAGACAGGAAGAATGCACACCACCTATAGAACACAATGAAAGCGACCCAATGACAATAAATAGAACACAATGAAATAAACCCAATGTAAATAAAAGAACAGTTTTGGTTTTAGGTCAAATCTTTGCAGGTACTATTAGAAAATCTAATAATTGTTTCATAATTTTTATTTGGTAGAAAAAGATAATTGAGTGTTAACAAAAATTATAATAAAAATGAGAAAGGATTTGAGAAATAAAAAATTAAAGGGGGAATTCCCAATGCCACAATACACCTGTTGTGAACATAAAATTACACGTGTGTCCTCCCCCAACCAGATCTAGATAGGGTCCAAAAGGTTTAAAAAGTGGATGTCAGCCCAGGTAGTCTGAGTATGAAACAACTAAGGAGCCACAGAACATAAACAGAGTGGCTGGTCCCATAACTGGTAACTGGAAGCTGCTTGCTGTCCAGTGGGGTCTGCAGAGCTAAGTGGTCATGGCCCCCATGCACCTCAGCTGCTACTCCTGTGTAGGCGACTTGGGCTGCCCTGAACAGGCCATACTATGCAGGAAACATTCTGCATGGCCAGGAAACAGTCACTATTCCACTCAGGAAAAAACAATTTCTTTTCCATAATTGCAGTAGGCATCAACAGTGGACTCACTCTCTCTTATGATGTACCCTGGGCCCATAAAATAGTTCCCAGCTCTCAAAATGACTCTACTGTAGAAGGAAGTTCTGTTGCAAGGAGCCAACCAGAAGGGAGAATGACTTTAAAAGGCTGGAATTTTTTAAAGACTCACAATCTGCAGATTAAAAACAAATTATGGCTGGGCATGGTGGCGCACGCTTGCAATCCCAGTACTTGGGAGGCTGAGACTGGAGGATCAGAGGTTCGCAGCCAGCCTCAGCTACTTAGTGAGGCCATCTGCGAGTTAGTGAGATCCTATTTCAAAATAAAGAATAAAAAAATAGGGCTGGGGGTGTAGCTCGGAGGTAGAATGCCCCTAGGTTCAATCCCCAGTACTGGGGGGGGGCTTAAAAACAAAATATGTCATAAGTCATGTGTTTTCTTTCATATGTGGAGGCTAGAGAGAAAATAGGAAACAAAAGGGACTTCAGATAAATGAGGAGAGAAACCAGTAGAATAGTGGAATAGGGCTGCAGGAGGGAGGTGGGGAGTGGAAAAGGAGGCTGGAGGAGGAAAGAGTTTAAGTAATGTTATGTCATATGTGAAGGTATTACTACCAATCTCACCAACATGTACAGGGAGTGGGGTGAGACCCAGAAAGAAAAACTCCAAGTGCTATGTGCACTTACGTCTATATCACTTTGAACCTCACTGTGATGCATAATTACAATATACCAATAAAAGTAAAAAATAAAATAATTAGCAAAAAAAAGAAAATACAAAATGTTACTGAAAGGTGTATATTTATGTTATATAAGGAACCATGCTCGTCCAATAAGTCACTCTTTAAATGGAGCATGTCAAACCCTAAAATATGATTAATTCATTTAAAATTATATGGAATTTTCTCTTATCAACCCAGATCCATGAAATACACACAGGCATAATTGGTATAATTCTTAACAGCTAGTCTAGGTTAATCCCTTGGCATGGATTAGATTATAAAGGTTTAAATGATAACTAATCTCAAAGCCTTACATATACTTCAGGGATTTCATTTTGACTAATCTTAGTGATTATTTAAGTATTAACCAGAGTGACTTGAGAGGCTGTAAAACACAGGCCAAATCACATCAAATGACATGAGAGCTAAAGAGGTCTACCTTGAACTGAGGAATTAACATAAAAATACTGAAAATTATTTCCCTTAGAGATTTAAGAATATGAAGCAGATCAAGACAGATTTTTTTTTAAGCTAAGGGGGAAAATGGAGATAAAAACAAGGTAAGAGGGCACCTTTTGATTCAGAATTGTATGTTTTGCATCTCATGTCCCCATAGAGAATGGTTATGTCTTATACAGAGTAGCTGTTTGAGACTTTTAGGGAGTAATTAATTCTAGTCTGAAGGTCATCTTTTACAGGAGAGGGAGGAAATGACTTTTCCAATAGTAACACAGCCAGGTAGGGTAAAAAAGCTCTAAAATCAAGATTTCCTGACTACCAAGTGTTAGTTTGTTTTTTATTTTTTTATGGTAGTAACTACTAATCTTTAAGCAAAGAACGGGGTTTTATTAGAAAGTAGTTAGCCATAGGGACGCACCAAGACAAGTTCACTTTCTATACTATTTCTGCCCTTTCTCATGGAAATTTCCTGAACATTAACTTATAATTGTTTCCTGGTTTCACATGTAGTGTTAGTCAGTTTTTCATCTCTAAAGCAAATTCCTGGCATAATTAATTTATAAAGAGAAAAGGTTTATTTTACTTTGTGGTTTTGGAGGTTCCGTTCCATGATCTGGTGAACTCATTGCTGTTAGGCTTCTGGTCCAGGACCAGGACATCAAGGTAGGAATGTGTACCAGAGCAAAACTGCTCACCTCATGACTGGGAAGCAATGGAGAGAAAGAGGAAGAGGCCAGGGTCACACTATCCCCCTCAAGGGCACACCTCCAATAACCTACAGAGCTCCCACTGGGCCCCACCTCTTAATGGTTTTACCATGCTCCAACAGCACCTTCATGATGACCAAACCTCTAAGACATGGCCCTTTAGGAACATCACAGATCCAAACTATAGCACGTATATCAAATATATTTGTCTCTTCTAGTGGAAGCAAAGTTTCCTATCCTTCCCTAAACTTCAAACGCCATTCACAGTACTTCACACAGGACTTTTAAACACAGCGGAGATAGCATGATGTAGTGGTTAAGAGGTCAGATGGCCTTGAAGTTCAATGCATCACTTTTAACTAACTGACCTTGAATAAATTGTTTAATCTCTGTGCCTTAGTATTTCAATCTGTATAATGGTTATACTAATACTATCTCACAGGGTTACTATGAAGATGTGGTGAATTAGTCATGAAGTTTTAGATCAATGCCTGGCACATGGTAAGTGCTATATAAGTGTATACTAAATTAAAATGCTGTTGAATGACTGTTTCTTTGCACCTTTACTAATTAATACTACTCAATTGATGGAGTTTCTCTAACTAAGTCATGGTTTGAGAACTTACTAGACTTTGAAAAACTCTTTCTTACCACTTAAGAAAAGTCAAAAGATAAATAATCGCTATGACATACACCTATCTTGTAAGGCGCTTTGTATCTACTTATTACTTGATGAAAAACTTGACCGGGCAAAGGGAAGAACAAGGCAGTCCTGGTAACATCTAAATCTCATTAAATTTTCATCTGTTTTTAAATCCATGAAGACAAATGAGTTACGAGGGATTTCCTTCCCTCCGTAAGGTTTATACGGTATTTGAACATAGTACTAACATAAATTGAGATTTCCTTAATGGCCACATGGCCCAGTAGTGGAAGGGAGTCAGGAGAGCAGAAAGAACCAAAACATCAGATCTGTCCTGTTATAGTTAGATATAAAATGTCCCTTACAGTTAGAGCTCACTCATTAATGTTTGGAGCTGATGTAATTGAGTCATGAGGGTTGTAATCCCAGAAATGGATAAATCCATAGTAATGGATTTACTGGGTGGTACCTGGTAGGCCGGTAGGGTGTGGCTGGAGGAGGTGGTCCCTGGGCGTTTGGCTTTGGAGATTATATATGGTTCATCTTCCCCCTGCTTTCTCTTATTTCCAGACTCCATGATGTGAGGAACACAGCCCATGTACTCTCCCTTTTTCCACCTCCCGCCACCATTCCCTAAGATCCACGGTCCCCAGCCTCACATGGACTGAGCCCGAAACTGTAAGAAAATAAATTTTTCTTCTAAGTTACATGGCTAATCTTTTATATTAGAGCTGCAAGAACGCTGACTGGAACACTTGGTATGGATTTCAATGTCTAGGATAAAGCTGGTATACCCTATCAGACTCTTATCTTCTTGGAGCATTTTATTTTTTAAAAAAGGAATATGCTATCTTTGATATGCACATTGCAAAAAAAGTAATTATTAATCAATGAAAGGCAAATGAGCAGATGACAAGTCACGTTGGGAGAAATTATCCCTAAACCACATTATTCTTCTTAAATAATAAAGAATGTTTTCCCTGCAGGGAAGGCACGATAAATTAAAAGTCACCACAAATATTTCCCTACCTATGTACATTCCTTTGAAATGTGACTTTGCCATTCTTCCCATCAAGATACAGAGTTTATTTCTCCAACTCCTAAATCTAGACTGGCCTTGTGACCACCTTAGTCTAGTATATGGAGCAGAGGGGACACTGTGGCAGTTCCAACCCAGAACTCAATAGGTCTGGTAACCTTGTCTCTCTCTTAGGTCACCAGGTAAAGAAGGTGGGCCAAGCCTACTGGAGGAGGAGAGGCCACATAGGGCAGGAGTGATCCACCTCAGATGAGACCCTCTATCCCCTGTCCCCTGAGCCAACTGCCATCACTAGCCACCACGCACGTGACTGAGGACCTCTTAAACGATCTGCCAGAGGACTGTAGTCACACCGCAAGCCTCAGCAAGAACAGAGTAAGAATCAGCCAGGCAAAGCTCTTCACCTCAGAATCATGAGTACACAAAATAGCTTTTGCTGAAACTCATTACCACAACAATAGACAGCTGATAACAGATGATTCTGAAGCTCTCAAAATGAAGTCAAAAAGGGAAAAAATAGAGATTCAGAACGAGGCTGCTACAGACTCAATGTCCATGTCCCCAACAATTTCATATGTCAAAGTCCCAATCCCCAGTGTTATAGTATTTGGAGGCAGGGCCATTGGGAGGTAATTAAGTTTAAATGAAGTCTTGAGAGTAGAGCCCCCATGATGGGATTAGTGCCCTTGTAAGAAGAGGACACAGCAAGAAATCAGCCCTCTGCCCACCAGGAAGCAGGCCCTCCCCAGGCAGTGAGCCTGCCAGAGCCTTGATCTTGGACTTGCCAGCCCTGGAGCTGTAAGAACTAAATGTTTGTTGTTTAAGCCACCCAACCATGGTATTTTGTTATAGCAGCACAAACTAAGACACAGGCAAAGGAGAAAAAACACACAAGACAGTCTCTTATTCTAACCTATTGACTGTTTGGTACAGAACATTATCAACGTTTACATTGAACCGAAGAATTCCTGGCTCTCTATGCACATATGATTGTTTTGTTTGACTGGTATGTTACCTCAGCTATGAAAAAAGGTAAAAAAAAAAAAAAAGCTGGGCGTGGTAATGCATGCCAGTAATCCCAGGACTTGGGAGGCTGAGAAAGGAGAATCGCACATTCGAGGCCAGCAGTATGCAGTAACTCAGCGAGACCCTGATTCAACATAAAAATAAAATAGAGCTAGAAGTGTAGCTCAGAGGTAGACCGCCCCTGGGTTTGATCCCCAGTACCACATAGAAAAAGGTAAAAACAACAACAATATATTGTTTATATTATTCACATTTTTTAAAATCTGTAAAGCATTTTTGGGAACACATTTTAAGGAAATGAAATATTCACAATTATAATGCTTAGAAGAACTATTTTAAATATCAGATCTAAGGGAAGGTATCTGGTAAGGAATAAACCCAAAGCTGCCTTCGTCATTTCCTGGGGCACAGTTCCGTAAGGTCCGGGAGCAGGCAGAGGTAAGCTCTGTGGAACTGTGCCGCATGGTTCTCAAAACATGCCCTGCATAGTACAGGGATGTATCAAGCTCAACATGAATTGCCTCATTTCTTCATTATTTCTCTCATTTTTGTTCTCTTTTGGCCCCACTTCCTTTTCCTACTATTGGTCATTATGATGGCTTTGTGATGTGTCCAACTCCCCTTGTAGCATGTTTCAGATTAGAATGAGCACAGGAAATGAGGGGTCTGGAGGAGGGGGAGGTGTCGACAGCAGCTGTTTTGCAGCTCACTTAGTTTACTGTTGATCTCACTGTGAATCCACAGTCACTTTGTTGGTATGAAAGACTTTATGGGTTACTGACCAATGGGATTCCTCCAGTTACTGCTTTGTGTCCCTCAAGGTTCTTTGTGCACACACTGGATAGGCAAGTTTTGGTGATTTCCTCAGTGATAATCATCTATTTTTATTAAACTTACAAATGTAACTAACTCCATGCATGACATCCTGAAAATCAAAGGAACAGTTTTATATGTCATATTTTTTGCTGTTGTTTGCCCTGATGTTTTTAAATTTGTAGATCTTTGGTAAGTATTCTGAAAGTTTCTAATCTGGAGCAGCACCTCCTCATCTGTTTATCTTTCTCTTTACTATCTTTTAGCAAAAATTACCCAAAAATTAAAGAACCAAGGGGCAAGCATCAACTTCAAGATGGAGAAACAGTCCAGGGTGAAAAGCAATTTTAAAAATTGGACAATCAGTCCAAGAAGAGTAGGATCTGACCACTTTTACAGGCCAGACTCCAAATCAATGACCTTCCGAATTTGGTCAAACCTAAACTGAGCCAATGGCCATAAAGTAAATTGATCCTTCTGGCACTCACCAGAAGGAGTAAGGTGACACTGCACTTGGAAAGGTGGCAATTGCTAAATGGAAGGTGGACATCATGTAATCAATAGTTGCAGGAGTTGTTTTCCTTGTGTCTGAGCCTGTGCCAGGAAGGGGCTTACTTTTCTAAGAAGGGGCATATATTATGGTACTCCTGCATATACGTCTTAGAACTCACTGCTTAAAAGACACATAGCAAAAAAGATGGTCATGCAACCATCCCTAGGAAGTTACCATTAATTCACTCTTAGCTGTATCTAGGAACAATCTTTTTTTGTGTGTGTGGTACCGGGGATTGAACCCAGGGGTGTTCTACCTCTGACCTACACCCCCGGCCCTATTTTTTATCCTTTATTTTGAAACCAGGTCTCACAAAGTTGTGGAGGGCTTCACTAAGTAGCTGAGGCTAGCTGCGAACCCTGATCCTCCGGTCTCCGCCTCCCAAGTACTGGGATTACAAGCGTGCGCCATCACGCCCGGCTAGGAACAATCTTAATGAGGTATTAAAGGGGTGGAGAAAGGATTAATGGTAAACAAACATACTTTAACACTATCACTTCAGGCAAGTCTTTCCCTGTTATCTTCTAGTTCTAGCTCTCAACCATGAACTGACCACCTTCAATTCTGAGTATTGGTACAACTTTGCTATCATACATAACCTGTTCTGCACTGTAAATGTACTAGACATCTCCCCTCCGCTCTTAGACTGTGATGCAAGGCAGAAACCTTCCATCTCATCATCGATCTGTTCCTGGTACCCAGCATGGCACCCATATATGGGAAGTGCTCAGTAAATGGGGAACAAATTAAATGAATCCTGTTAGTTTACTCTAGAGATCCAATATGAGGTAGGAGTCGAAGGGGAAACTTTTCAAGTGTTGGTTAAAATGATCAAACACTGTGTTTCTCTGGGACTAATGATAATTGCCTTTAACTTTATCTAAAGGGAGGTAATATTTGTTCTTTTGAAACATCACAAAAGGCAATGGCAAAATGCCTTCAATATGGCTGTGATCCCAATTAAAATTCTTCAACCCAAAAGAATAACTTTGATCTGATCAAAATGTATGAGTTGCTTTTTTTGTCACCATAATTTAAAGACAGAAAAATGGTATTTAGGATTTACATATACATGTGGAGTCCAACCTCATTATGATGATTGTACCTAAGAACCCAGGGAGTTTTGAATCATAAATGTATTTTCAGAAAAGAATTGTATTTTCAGAAGGAAAAAAATAAGAGCTACAACAATAGCTCTAATTTTACTGGAGACGTTCATTGCGCAAGCCCCAAAGAACAGGATAAATTGCCCAGAGCATCAGCAGAGTGTGTATTCACATGACATATTAGCATGACAGGGGGCCTTTTGCCCTGGGGAGTCTGGCCTCTTCTCTGTAGGATCTTGCTTTTGAGATCTTTGCAGCAAGCATTTTAAATATAGTTCACTGAGATTTGCCGTAGTCTTAACTGTGGGATTAGAAAAGTCATTAAAACTTTAAGCATAAGCTGTTGGTGTCCCTGGGACCAACAGCTTCACCATAACAGAGACTAGATACACATATGGCCAAGTGTTAGGTCCCTCTGGTGATGGCAAGCAGAAGTCATGGCTAACTTAACAAACCGACAATCACTATAATGAAAAGATGTTCTTTAAAAAGTTAAATAATAGCCGGGCGTGGTGGCGCACGCTTGTAATCCCAGTACTTTGGGAGGTGGAGACCGGAGGATCCGGGTTCGCGGCCAGCCTCAGCGCGCATGCGCGTGCGATCAATCTCTCTCTCTCTCTCTCTCTCTCCCTCTCTCTCTCTCTCTCTCTCTATCTAGCGAGGCCCTCCGCAACTTCGTGAGACCCGGTTTCAAAAATAAAGCATAGAAAAAATAGGGCCGGGGGCGTGGCGCGGAGGTAGAACGCCCCTGCGTTCAATCCCCGGTACCGCAAAAAAAAAATAAATAAATAAAATAAAAAGTTAAATAATGACCCCAGACTAAACTTTGAAAGTTAAAGCCAAAGGAAAAACTATTCTTAAAATAAATTTATCTCACCCCAATTTATTAAAGCACGTGCACTCATTGGGCATTTACTAAAGGTCTACTTGGTGCCAGACAAGGGGCATGGTCTCTATTATTCATAAACAAGGAATGATACATGATTCCCGTTGCAACAGGCCATCACTAAAGCCCCCTGTGATCCATTCAAGTATGGATAACCCCCATGACTGTCTATACAACACATATTTCATCACACATGTAACTATATGGAAGTCACAGGATTGATCGATTGGTTAGTATTAATCCCATCTTAATGGCCAGCTGGCCTAACCTGTCTTATATAATTAGGGTCATGTCATTCTCCCTTACCAAAGCAATTGGGTCATACATCCCAGGGTTAAACCAATCAGCACATGGATTTTCTTGGGCCACAAGGGATTGGTTGAGGAAAAGTATATAATTGGCATTAGGTCCTTGAAGGTATCCAGGAAGCGAAGGCTCTCTGGGAACAGCTGTGTAACTTTTGGAGATTCCTATGAGAATTAGTTTGGGTGGTATATTAAGTGGATGTGTAGCTTGGATCAACTATAGCCATGTGTCTACCTGAAGGGGGCAAAGTCAATAACACTGCACAGAAAGATGCAGCTGGAGCCTTCACCAAACTGTGGCAGAAACCCGATCTATTTCTGGACTTCTTCAAGATGTATGGCAGCTTGAGTTTTCTGATACTTGCAGCTAGTGCATCCTAATTACTGTAACTCTACAAGTTCCCTCTATAGGGGAAGGGAGGTAACAGAGATGATTTTTTTTTTTTTGCGGTACCGGGGATT
>PVJS01036438.1:0-20461 GCA_004027185.1 Glis glis
CTCCGGTCTCCGCCTCCCAAAGTACTGGGATTACAAGCGTGCGCCACCACGCCTGGCCCCAGCTCACCCCTTTTTTTGAAAATTTTTTATTCTGTGACAGGGTCTCCCTAAGTTTCCGAGGCTGGACTCGAATTTGCAGTCTTCCTGTCTCAGCCTCCTGAGTTGCTGGGATCATAGGCATGCACCACTGCACCTGGTTCTCTTATTTATTTACTTATTTATTTATTTATTTATTTATTTATTCATTGATTTATGCATGCATGTGATACTGGAGACTGAACCCAGGAATTCTATCACTGAGCTACATCCCCAGCCCATTTTATTTTTCATTTTGAGGCAGGGCCTCTCTAAGTTGCTGAGGCTGGTGTGGAACTTGAGATCCTCCTGCCTCAGCCTCCTGAGTCTCTGGAATTAGAAGTATGGGCTACTACTCATGACTATTCTCTCTTTGAAGAACAAGAATTTGAATATTATAAAAGCTTAGGAGCCGGGCATGGTGGCGCACACCTGTATTCCCAGTACTTGTGAGGCTGAGACAGGAGTATCGCAGGTTCAAAGATAGCTTCAACAAGCATTGAGACTCTCATCAACCTAGTGAGACCCTGTTTCAAAAATAAAAATAAAGCCGGGCGTGGTGGCGCACGTTTGTAATCCCAGTACTTGGGAGGCTGAGACCGGAGGATCACAGGCCTCAGCTACTTAGTGAGGCCCTCCATAACTTAGTGAGACCCTGTTTCAAAATAAAGAATAAAAAATAGGGCTGGGGGTTTAGCTCGGAGGTAGAATGCCCTTGGGTTCCATCCCCAATACTGCAAAAAAACAAAAAAACAAAAACAAAAATAAAAATAAGATGGGGTTGGGGGTGTAGCTCAGAATCCCTAGTAAATCCCACACAATAAATAAATAATAAATAAGATTAATTTCATTTTAATTTGTAAGTTATAATGCAATTTGAATCAAAAGTCATTACTTTTCTTGATTTCTGTGCACTACCAGGACCTGTTTTTGCCAAGGATAGTATAAAGTAAGAGAACGCCCTATTGTCCTATTCTTCCATTTCGGGCCCTCTTTCAGAACTAAAGTCACCAGTGATCCAGTTTTTCCCCTTACTGGTTCTTTTTCTCCAGTTATAATCTAAGTTTCCTCTGTGGATTATTATTAACCCACATGCAATGAAAATGGTAGGTGTCTTTAGGAAAGGAAACAAAAATAATAAAATAATCAGTCATGTAGAGAATCACTGTGCATTATTTGGAATACTTATAGTTATTATAATGATAGCTTTACCTAAAGAAAGAGATAGGATGTATGTGTGTTTGTGTGTATATGGGGGGTGAGCTAGGAATTGATCCCAGGGGTGCTGTACTGTGGAGTTGCACCTCCACCCCTTTTTATTTTTAATTGTGTGTGTGTGTGTGTGTCCATGCACACACACACTACTGGGGATTGAACCCAGGGGCATTCCATCTACAAGCTACACCCCCCAGCCCAATTTTATTTTATTTTATTTTATTTTATTTTTATTTATTTATTTATTTTTTGCGGTACCAGGGATTGAACCCAGGGGCCTTCTACCTCCGAGCTACACCCCCGGCCCTATTTTTTATACTTTACTTTGAAACCGGATCTCACGAAGTTGCGGAGGGCCTTCACTAAGTAGCTGAGGATGGGCACTAACCCAGATCCTCCGATCTCCGCCTCCCAAGTACTGGGATTACAAGTGTGCGCCACCACGCCCGGCCTATTTTTTTCTTTTGAAACAGAGTCTTACTAAATTGCAGGGGGCCTCGCTAAGTTGCTAAGGCTGGTCTTGAACCTCTGCTCCTCTTGTCTCAGCCTCCCAAGAACTGGGATTACAGGCATATGCCACCATGCCCAGCTGAGAATTTAGTAGTTTTCTATCATATTGTTTTAGAGAATGTGTGTGTGTGTGTGTGTGTGTGTGTGTGTATTTATTATTCACTGATTTTTGTTAAATCTTTACCTTAGTTTTAACATTCCCAGGCAAAACCTTGGATGGTAAGAAGGTTGTCTTTTTGTTCTTTTATTCCTTTAAAAACTACCTCCTTTTCACTTGAGAGGAGTTTTTGTGTTTATTCCACATGTGTTTTCTGAGTGCCCACTGTATAATGGGCACATAGTTAAATACACAAGATTTTGATCAGCAAGATCTCTGCCTCCTAATGTAAACCTTCCATAAAAGGTGTGAGCATGTGGGCATGAGGTGGGTGCACAGGAAGGACCACCCACCCAGTCTGATCAGCTAGTACCCTTGGGCCAGCAGAGGAGTTGCAGAAACTCTCTCTAGTTTTTGGCAGAGAGGAGTAACAAAGTGATCATGTGTGTAGAAGGAATTTGGAAACAGTATAAAAACCAAAGACCTAAATACTTTGATAGAGCTCTCTTTCTCTTTGCCGTTCTAGCCAGCATATAAGCTTGGTAGTATAAAGAAAGAAAAAAAGTTTAAGGGATAACTTTAATACAAAACAAATGTTGTGAATCAGTAGATAAAGATGATCAGTTTCCTAGAAAAGTAGGCAAAGGCAACTTTATAGGAAATAAAAAGCCAAATGACTAATAACATGAAAAAATGTTCAACTTAGGCCATAAAGAAATGCAGAATAGCTGGGCATAGTGACACCAGTACTTGGGAGGCTTAGACAGGAAGATCTTGGGTTTGGGGCCAGCCTCAGCAATTTAGCTAGACTCTCAGCAGTTTAGCGAGACCCTGTTTCAAAGTAAAAAGTAAAATAGCTCAGAGGTAGAACGCCGCTGGGTTCTGCTGGGTTCAATCCCCAGTAACAAAAAACCCAAAAAACATAAAGAAAAAAAAAAAGAAATGCAAAATGAAACAAGATAACAATTTTCATCTACCAAATTGGCAAGGATTAATGAACTTGACAATTGTCAGTGTAGGTGACAGTTAAGAGACATAAGCAATTTTATACCAACTAGAAATTAATTGATCTAGTCATTTGTACAAAATGGAAACATATCTCATTGTTAAGTTTACATGTCCTTGGGTCCAGAAATTCCATTCCCATAAAACTACAAAGATGTTTATTGATATATTACTTGTAATTGCAAAAATCTCAAAGCAGTCTTCCTTCACCAGTGTTCCAAAGGATCAATGACTTCCACATTACCAAATCCAGTGATCAGTTCTCAGATCTCATCCAACCAGATTGTTAGCCACAACTGGATCATTCCTTTCTCTCAGCACACTCTTTTTACTTGGCTTCTTCTCTTTTGGTGTTTCCTTACTTCCCTGTCTCTAAAAACTGGAATGTCCCAGGGCTCCATCTTCAGATTCCTTTATCTACCCTCATTTTCTATTTAATCTCATCTAGTTTCTTTGTTATTAAAACCTACCACCTTTGTGCAAAGGACTTCTAAGTTTATATCTGGAGTCAGATCTCTGCCCGGAATTCCAGACCTATATAGTCAGTTGCCTCCAGTCATCTCCTCTTTCTAACAAGCATATCAAATTTAACATGTCCAAAATGGTACTCTATTCTGTCCCTCCACTCAAAACTCTTTTCTCCCACAGACTTCCACATAATGTCAACCCTTTTCATCTTTTTCAGGCTAAAAACCTTGGAATCATTCTTTTATCTTTTCTTCATATTATATTCCAAATCTAAAGCTATCAATAAATCTTACTGATTTTACCTTCAAATTATGTTCAGAAATATGCTACTTATTCTCCCCACTACTGCCACTCCATTCAAATCCACTGTCTCCCACTGAGATTTTTGGTTTCTAACTAGACTCCTAGCTTCTACCTTTGTTTCCTTTTAATCTGTATTCAACAATGCACAGTGATTGTATTGAAACAAGTCTAGTCATGGCACTTCCTGTTCAAGAGGTCTTTAAAATTGGTTTGTCCTGGCTACTCCTATCTCTTACTGCTACCTCCATTCACACTGGCCCTTTGTTTCTTCAGATACCACCAGCAGTGCTCCCCCTCAGGGCTGTTATACTTGCTTTGCTTTAACACTCTTGCTCTAGATATCAGCACACCCGCTGCTCCCTCAGCTCTCTCTGATCTCTGCTTAAATTTACCCTAGTGGAGAGGCCCACCCTGACCACTCTATAAAATAGCAGCTCCTCCCTGCCCACCCCACCCATTATCTAGTTCTTATGCCCTGCTTTGTGTTTCTCCTCAGTCTTATCACCACCTGACATGGTATAATGTTCTTCTTTCTCTGCCTTCCCTCTCTGGAATATAATCATCAGGTCAAGGACTTAACCGTGTCCACTTCTGTATCTCTAATACCCTAAATGGTATTTGTTCTGTTGTGTGAATTAATAAAAGGATTCTTCATAGGGGGATTGGTTAATTAGATTATAAGACATTTATATATGATGGAATCCTATACAACTGACAAGAAGTGAGGATCTCTAAATATGTGTTGATAAAAATAGCAAGTGCAGCCAAGGAGGCTGAGATAGGAGAATCACAGGTTCAGGGTCAGCCTCAGCAATTCAGCAAGGCCTTCCAAACCTATTTTGAAACCCTGTTTCAAAATTTAAAAAATAAAATAGGGCTGGGGTTATAGCTCAGAGGTAAAATGCCTCTGGGTTCAATCCCCAGTAACTAACACAGACACATACGCACAAATGCACACGCGCACACACGCACGCACACACAGCAGGTAGCAGAATGTTAAGAGTTTGATCTTAGCCGGGCGTGGTGGCACACACTTGTAATCCCAGTACTTGGGAGGCTGAGACCAGAGGATCCCGGTTCGCGGCCTCAGCTACTTAGTGAGGCTCTCCGCAACTTCATGAGACCATTTCAAAGTAAAGTATAAAAAATAGGGCCGGGGGTATAGCTCGGAGATAGAACGCCCCTGGGTTCAATCCCTGGTACCACAGAAAAAAAAAAAGAGTTTGATCTTTTAAAGTTTAGAACTATGTGGCATAGGAAATTTGTTTTGAACTCATACAGGTGTAATTTTTTAAATTGTAAAAATGTACCCATACATGGCCCATAAAAAATTGAAGCAGTGAAGAAATTGTCCTCCTCAGCGGATGACCACTGTTGAGTTTGTCTTTTAGATTTTCTAGTAATTACCATTTATTTACTCCCCGTTATAAAAGATAAATTTAACGTACTTAAGTTCACCCAGCCTTTGGCATCTTTCAATTTTTTAGTTATTGTTGCACTATAAGTGTATGATAGTTTGTTATTTTAACTATAACTGAGTCTCTTCTGCTCTATAAATTATTCTAAGATTTGAAAGCAGTTAAGGAGCATTTACAGTTCTTACGATTGTTTCATTGGTGGGCATTGCAAAACCAAATGATCTCAATGAACTCATTAAGAAGAAAATAGATAGACGTGGTCATTGAATTAATTTTTTGGGTGGGTTTGTGGTACTGGGAATTGAACCCAGGGGCATTCTACCTCCGAGCTACACCCCCAGCCCTATTTTTTATCCTTTTTCATTTTATTTTATTTTATTTTTTTTTTTTTTTGCGGTACTGGGGATGGAACCCAGGGGCATTCTATCTCCAAACTACACTCCCAGCCCTATTTTTTATTCTTTATTTTGAAACAGGGCCTCACTAAGTAGCTGAGGCTGGCCGCAAATCTGAGATCCTCCAGTCTCAGCCTCCCAAGTACTGGGATTACAAGCGTGCGCCACCATGCCTGGCTTAATTTTGACTGAATGAAACCGTTCTAGTTGTCAAGATCTACTGGGTCTTTTTCTTTATTCCCTTAATGCCAGGCCTATTAATTTCTTGAAAGTTGTATCTTTTGACATTATTCAGATGTTACTAAAAGATGTTTTTTTCTTTCATGTACTGGAATGAATGCAGGGCCTCACATATGCTGGGCAAGCACTGTACCAAGGAACTACACCCCAGCCTCCAAAGCTTGATTTTTTTTTTTTTTGTAGTACTGGGGATTGAACCCAGAGCCATTCTACCTCTGAGCTAAACCTCCAACCTGATTTTGTTTCTTATTTGGAAACAGGGTCTCACAGGTTGATGAGAGTCTTACTACTTGCTGAGGCTGTCCTTGAACCTGCGATCCTCCTGTTTAAGCCTCCCAAGTACTGGGATTACAGGCATGCGCCACCACCACAAATCAAGCCCAACTCCAAAGCTTGATTTTTAAAAAAAAATAATATGTGATTTGCTTTTATTTATACTGACACATTTTAAGATGCATTCCAGAATTCTTGATCTGTCTAAGTAATCTAATAGACATTTTCTACAAAAATAATAACATTTTCATATATATCCAAATTAACAGGTGAGGGAGTGGGAGGGACCCGGTGGGCACCAAGATTTGTGTGCATGTATTTGTCTGACACTGTACCCCAATATGAGGTAAAACTACAACGTATCAAGTTAAAAAAACAAAGAACAAATTAGCACCATCATGTATCTGTTAACATGTATTTTAATGTAAAATAGAACTTTCATTATCTCTGCTTCTTAGGCTATACTGATATATAATTTTACTAGAAAGGCAGGCTAAATGCCTAGGTTTTTTTTTCCTTTTAGTTACCAATTTTAATAACAATCTGATTTTTTTGTTTGTTTGTATCCTTTTGACCTCCTCTGAAGATATTTTATTTCTTTTTCCTGTTTTTATTTTATTTTTATTGAGTGCTAGAGATTGAACCCAGGGCCTTGCACATGCTAGACAAGCTCTCTGACACTGAGATACACTGCCAGCCCACATACTTTTTGTGTGTGTGTGTGTGGTACTGGGGATTGAACCCAGGGGCATTCTACCACTGAGCTACACCCCCAGCCCTATTTTTTTTTAAATTTTGAAACAGGGCCCCATAGTTGCAGAGGGCCTCACAAGTTACTGAGGCTGGCCATGAACCTGTGATCCTCCTGTGTCAGCCTCCCAAATACTGGCATTACAAGTGTGTGCCACGATGCCCAGCTCACATACTTTATTTTTAAGTTGTTTTTATGAATTGTCTGTTTCCTCTGTGATCCGGTTTTGTATACTATCTTTGATCTTCCTTTTTGTGCTGTTGGTTTTCTTGAAAATGTGTATGTAGCTTTAGTTGAATAAAGGACTAGTTGACTGATGGTTGTTGGCATGGATTTTCTTTGGTAGCTTCGTACTATTTCCCAGATATCTCTGCCACCATGAATGGTGGTAGGGTTAACTAAGGGTCTAGTTAGCTCTCAGTAGGAAAACCAGCTCCTGTACAGGTGTCAAATAATTTATCCTGATGAGTAAATTATGTCAGTCTTGGAAATGCATTCTTCATTATATCAGTTATAGTTTTGGGGTTTTGTTTTGTTTTTCTTCAGATTCACAATACCTTTGTCAGGAGCCCTCCCCTGGACCCACTTATTTTTATTTTTTTTTTTTAGTATTCATATATTTCCTCGTTAATTTATTCTTATTAAAAGATCTGTTTTAGTGCTTTGTTCTTGATTGAAAAGGGGAAATCAAGAGCTTTTTTTTGCAGTATAGATTTTTAATGTCTCATAATTTTCCCATGGGTCACTCAGGGTTTTTATATATGTAAATCTCAGTTTGGAGCTTCATAGGAGCTCCCTTGAAAAGAGCCAACTTGCTTTGTTATTGATATTTTGAACAACAAAATTTTTTCCTTTTTGGGGGGTGGTAATACTAGGGATTGAGCCAGAGGCACTCTACGTATACCTTCAACTCTTTTTTTTATTTTTCATTTTGAGACAGAGTCTTGATAAGATGCCCAGGCTGACCTCAAACTTGCAATTCTCCTCCCTCAGCATCCCAAGTAGCTGAAATTACAGGTGTATACCACCATACCCAGCTGAGCTATATAAATTTCTTTATTTCATTTCCTCTATCAATCTGATCCTAAATACTTTTTTGTTGTTGTTGTTGCCGTACTGGGGATTGAACCCAGGGGCATTCTACCTCTGGGCAACACCCCCAGCCCTATTTTTTATTCTTTATTTTGAAACAGGGTCTCACTAAGTTGCAGAGGGCCTCACTAAGTAGCTGAGGCTGGCAATGAACCTGCAATCCTCCTGTCTCTGCCTCCCAAGTACTGGGATTACAAGCGTGCGCCACTACACCCGGCTTTGAATATTTCTTGAAATTTAAAGTTTTTTAAAATTTCTGATTCTGGATTCTCTCTTGTTTATTAATGTTATTAGGATTTCATTAAAAAAAATCTCTGGCTGTTCAGTAGTGGAGCATGTATATGACTTTGTACGAGGCTCTGACCAGCACCAATAAAAATAAATAAATAAATAAATAAAATTTTGTATTTCAGTGGAATTTTGAGAGATCCAAACTGTCATCATAAATCAGAACTAATATTACTTTTATTTTATCTTATTTATTTATTTTGTGGTACTAGGGATGGAACCCAGGGGCATTCTACCTCCGACCTATACCCCTAGCCCTATTTTTTATTCTTTATTTTGAAACAGGGTCTCACTAAGCTGTTAAGGGCCTCACTAAGTAGCTGAGGCTGGCCGCGAACCCAGATCCTCCGGTCTCAGCCTCCCAAGTACTGGGATTACAAGCGTGCGCCACCATGCCCGGCTTATTTATTTATTTATTTATTTATTTATTTATTTATTTATGGTAGTGGCGATTGAACCCAGGGGCATTCTACCTCTGAGCTATACCCCTAGCCCTCTTTTTTATTCTTTATTTTGAAACAGGGTCTCACTAAGTTGCGGAGGGCCTCAAGTAGCTGAGGCTGGCTACGAACCTGAGATCTTCCTATCTCAGCCTCCCAAGTTTTGGGATTACAGGTTTGTGCCACCACTCCCAGCTCTAATATTACTTTTATAATACAAACAAAGAATATAGAAATCTAGGGAGAAGTCGGGTGTGGTGGCAAACACTTGTAATCCCAGTACTTGTGAGACTGAGGCAGGAGGATTGCAGATTCACAACCAACCTCAGCAAGTTAAGCCCTCCAGAACTTAGTGAAACCCTGTTTCAAAATAAAAGAATAAAAGTTGGGTGTGGTGGCACATGCTTGTAATCCCAGTACTTGGGAGGCTGAGACAGGAGGATCACAAGTTTATGGCCAGCCTCAGCAACTTAGTGAGGCCCTCGACAACTTAGTGAGACCCTGTTTCCAAATGAAAAATAAAATAGGGCTGGGGTGTAGCTTAGAGGTAGAATGCCATTGGGTTCAATCCCTAGAACCACACACACACACAAAAAAAAAAAAAGAAGAAGAAAAGAAAAATAGAACTAGGGGTGTAGCTTGGAGGTAGAATGCCCCTGGGTTCCTTCCCTAGTGCCATACCACACACACAAAATAAAGAAAGAAAGATAGAAAAAAAAGAAATCTAGGGAGAAAGTATGATAAAGAAAGGGTTGGACTTAATTTACAACTACACTGGCCCACCTCCCTAGCTAGGCAGATTGTATTATCATTGCCCTGGGACATTATTCTGAAACCATTGACTTGGTGGGGGAGTGGAAGCTATCATTGCTTTCCAATTTTACATTTTTGCTGTTTAACACAGGACCAGGCACAGAGGTCCACAATTAATATTTATGTATGATCAGTATTGGAGCATTTTTTTCCTATCATGGACTTGTTGTCACATGAGGTCCTTAGATTTGTGTAGTACCTTTTGAAAACATTGTTTTCATTTGGGTTTGCTATTTCCTATGACCTGTTTCCTCAGTTAACTTTTATATTTTTACTTATTGGGGTAAGAATCTATCTATCTAATAATCCCAGTACTTGGGGAGACGGAGACCGGAGGATCTGGGTTCGCGGCCAGCCTCAGCTACTTAGTGAGGGCCTCCGCAACTTCGTGAGACCTGGTTTCAAAATAAAGTATAAAAAAAAAAGATAGGGCCGGGGGTGTAGCTTGTAGGTAAAACACCCCTGGGTTCAATCCCCAGTACCGCAAAAAAAAAAAAAAGAATCTATCTATTTATAGATGAAAGCTTTAGTTTCAAAATATTCTGATGAATCACAGTCTAGTACTCTTAGTTTACTGGAAGCAAACTTTTTTTTTTTTTTCTGTACTGGGGATTGAACCCAGGAGCATTCTACCTCCGAGCTACACCCCCAGCCCTATTTTTTATTCTTTATTTGAAGCAGATTCTCACTAAGTCGCAGAGGGCCTCAGTAGCTGAGGCTGGCCAAGAACCTGTGATCCTCCTGTCTCAGGCTCCCAAGTACTGAGATTACAAGTGTGCGCCACCACTCCTGGCTCATGAAAAGATGTTAAGACCAATTTAATGATAACTGAAGGAAACATTACTTGTTTAATATTTGAGGTTGTATTTGCTGCAGTTTACAAAGAATACAGAAAAATTTCAGTTACTCAGAATCATACAGACCTGGCTGTTAAATCGCAGCTATACTGCTTACTGGCAGCACAAGTTGTTTAATAGCCTCTTTGAGACTGGTTCCTCTTTTAACTCCTCTGAACTCCACATCAGTCTTTTCTCTTCCCCCAGCACCTTCATACATGTTCTTTACCTGGAATGACTCCCATCATCATGTCTTTGACTCTGGTTACCTTCAAATATTAAACCTTTTCCAGAAAAACTCTAGATTTGATTATATACCGTTATATGCTTCGAGAGCACTTTTCCTAATTGTACTTTTGCATTTATTATAATGATTGTTCATTCAGCAATTTCTTTCCACAAATATTTGAGAGGTTAATAAATCTTCTTTTAAGTGTAAGTTTCATTAAGGCAGAGTAAGGCCTGGTTGTTTGTGTTTGTTTCCCTTGGCCATGTGCCCCTAGCACCTAACACAGTGCTTAGATGCAGGGAGTACTCAGTAAGTAGTCATTGAATGAATGCATAAAAATGAGCTAGTAACCTGCTTCCCTTAAAAGGCTGAGGTGATCCTTCAATGGAATCACGCATCGGAACTCTTCAGCTTGCTGGCAGCCTGGTGTTAGCAGTCTACTCTGGTCATTGAAAGCAGTTATTATGGATGTAGCCAGCTCCCAAGTCTGGTTCCCTCACTTACTAGCTTTGTGACCTTGCATAGGTGCTTAGTGTCTCTGATTTATATTTTCTTTTTCTTCTTTTGGCAATACCGGCGATTGAACCCAGGGCCTTGCACATGCTAAACAAGTATTCTACCACTCAGATATATTCCCAGCCCTTTTAATTTTATTTTGAAATAGGATCTTGCTAAAGTTTCCCAAGCTGGCCTTAAATTTGTAATCCTCCTCCCTTAGCCTCCCAAGTACCTGGGATTCTAGCATATGGCACCATGCCAGGCTAATCTATAATTTCTTTATCTGTAAAATGGAAATAATAATAATAACCACCTTGTAGTATTTTATAAGGATTACATGTGACAATGACTTTGAGGCATTTAGCATATAGCAGTTGCTTAATAGATGATGGCTCTATAATCATTAATATGGTAATAAGTAAGAACAATAATCAAAGGAATATAGAGGAAGAATCAGAAAAAAATCACATTTTTTCTGATGCTAGGATGCAACCCAGGCCCTTGAGCATGCCAAGTATGTGTTCTACCACTGAGCTACATTCCAGACATTTAAAATTCACCTATTTGGAAATGCTGCATTCTCTGATGAGATAATAGAACTATATTTCCATTATTCCATAATCTTCAGAATGCCTAGTTATGTCTGTGATGGGTCATAACTGTCTTAGGTACAGTTGTACCTTGTCTTTTTTTTTTTTGGTGGTGTTACTGGGGATCGAACCCAGGGTTCATTCTACCTCCAAGCCACCTCCCCAGCCCTTTTTACTTTTTGTTTTGAAATGGTATCTTGCTAGGTTGCTGTTAGTTTAGCCGAGTTGCCGAAGCTGGTCTTGAACCTGTGATCCTCCTTTCTCAGCCTCCCAAGTACTGGGATTACAGGCATGTGCTACCATGCCCAGCTATACCTTGTCTTTTAAGGGACTATTGGGAATGTATTCCTGAATATTTGAAATATATTAAATCTAAATCATATAATTTTAAAAAGCATTAGGATTGGCGGTATAGTTCAGTGATAAAGGGCTTGCCTAGCATGCCCAAGGCCCTGGGTTTAATCCCTAGTACTGCAAAAAATAAATGATAAATAATAAAATGCCATAGAATGTCCAGTTAGCAAGTAACAATAGTGGAGATCAACCCAGAGTTTTAGACCATTGTGCATTTATGGATAATATTTATATATTTAAGAAACTCCGAATAGTAGTTCACAGTCCTTTCTGCTTGGACTAATATACGTGTATCCCCTGTGCGTTGAATACTTCATTCACCTGTTCTGCCAAAAGCATATAGAAACATAAATGACTATTCATTTTCTCTAATCTACATATTTAAAAATTTATTTGTAAGCATTTGATACTTTAAGGCCCATTTACAGGAACATGTTCTAAGCCACTATATCTAGCCCTTGTGTCTCAAATTTACTTGTTTTACTTTCATCTTGGCCTTGTGGCCCTGACTTCTAACCTTCATCAGAAAGGATTTATTTTATATAGAGGTAATCATTTGCATTCATACAAATGTTTGTGGAGAAAGATGCAAAGCCTTCCTGTGATTGGTCATGTACCTTTATTATAGGCTCAGCAAAACAGTCCCTCTTCTACGGGATCTGGCAACACAGAGCATTCCTGCAGCTCCCAAAAACAGATCTCCATCCAGCACAGACAGACCCAGGTAGGTTGGGGATCAATAAACAGTGGAGTAGATCTGCTCAGGAATAAATCTAAACATAGAAAATCTGTGATTCCTCTCTTGGTCTTTCCTTTATTTCTTTGTACCTTATTATTTGTATTATATTCAGAATTTGCATTATGAGTAAAGTCCTTTGATAGGTGCTTTAACTGTTTTCTTTGCCTTTCTGGTGTATTGTAGCAGAAATGCTTATTCCACAGCATGGTGTTGAGAAAAGAGCTCGCACTTTGGAGGCCTCTAGGCCTGGGTTCAAATTCTGCCTTTGCTGCTTACACTTTATCTTTCTGGACTTCAACTTTCTTTAGTAGAAATCATCTGTAACAATGTGGTTGATTCTAATTGATTCAGACAGTATTTGCAAGATACTTACTAGGACAGTTCTTACAGTAGGCTCTCGATAAATGTTAATTCACTACTTTATAAAAGTAGTTAATTTATTTATTCCTTATACTTGCTTGCTTACTTGGCAAGACCTAAAGTTCTTTATGATGTGCTACACCAACATAATTTCCTCCTTAAAAAGTCTTCAGAAATTCTTTTTTATTTAGGGAATGTTGTGAACATTTAAAAGTTGTATATGAAAAGGACAGTAGATAAATCCTCCATTTGTAGCGTTAGCCAGTAGTACACTGGGTGTTCTTGCAGCCTCTTTTGGCACTGTGTTGCCTTCAAGACAGGATGCTTGGCAGTCTACACTTTCTTGTCTCAAGAACCATATGACCCTCTGGAGCAGATTTTAATTTTATTTGAACCACCAGCACTTGGATAGTTGAATACTTAGTTGAGCACTCAGAAAACTTCCCCCCTCCCCTTCTGATTGCTCCCTGTTTCCACTAGGTGGCATGTTTGTTCCTTAGAGATTTGATTCATGTTGCTTCTGAAGTCCTTTTCTATTCAAAAGTTAGTTTCATTTCTAGCATACTATATTATTCTGTATTGTTCAACTCACAGTAGTTTGAGAATTTGTATATTTGATTCCAGAATTAACAAGTGGTTTGAAGTGCGGGTATAGCAGGATTTCAGAAACCTGTAGCTAAGGTTTGGAGAATGGGATGAGGGACACCAGGCTATTTGTGTTAGCAAGTCCTGCTTTTAGAAAAGTAATGAGAAAAATGTGATGACATGTAATATTTTGAGACTAACCCTAAATTTGTTTTGCCTTTGTCTCTGTAGTCTGACCTCACAATAGAAAAAATATCTGCACTAGAAAATAGTAAGAATTCTGACTTGGAGAAGAAGGAAGGAAGAATAGATGATTTATTAAGAGTAAGTATTAAAATGTGAGCGATTTTAAAACAAGCACCAATGGGTATATATGTTTGGATTATGTACATATCATAGAAATAATTACTACAGCCAGATAATAAAGTTAAATGATAAGCCGTTGGATATTTTCCTTTTTTATGCTTTTATTGGTGCATTATAGTCTCACATCATAATGTAAATCATATTGACAGTGACATACATGCACATAGTACTTGGTGGGCCCCCCGATATTTTCCTTTACTGTGATAAAATCTAAGTAGAAACCAGAATCATACCTATGTTCTAAACATAATCTTTATGTTGGAAATCTTATGTTATAGTATTTTAATGTTTGGACTTATACTAGAGAAATATGTATGTGGAGCATTGCATTTCATTTAAGGCTGTGGGAGTAAATATAAAATGTTGTTTTCCCACTTTAGTTATTTTACTATTCTTGAATTTAAAAACTTTTTTTTCGGGGTGTTGGGTACTAGGGATTGAATACAGGGACATTTTACTTCCAAGCTACACCCTCAGCTCCCCCCTTTTTTTGGTACTGGGGATTGAACCCAGAGGCAGTCTACACCCCCAGGTCTTCTTAAAAAATTTTTTTATGTTGAAACAGGGTTTCACTAAGTTGCTGAGGTGGGCCTGGAACCTGGTGATCCTCCTGTCTCATCCTCCCAAGTACTGGGATTATAGGCATTCACCACCGCACCCAGCTCCCCAGCCCCATTTATTTTATTTTATTTTATTTTATTTTTTATTTTTTATTTTTGTGGTACTGGGGACTGAACCCAGGGGCATTCTACCTCTGAGCTACACCACCAGCCCTATTTTTTATTCTTTATTTTGAAACAGGGTCTCGCTAAGTTGCAGAGGGCCTCACTATATACCTGAGGCTGGCTGTGAACCCGGATCCTCCGGTCTCAGCCTCCCAAGTACAAGCATACGCCACCACACCCAGTTCCCATTTATTTTTTATTTTATTTTTTTGGTACTAAGGATTGAACTCAGGGGCATTCTAACTCTGAGCTACACCCCCAGCCCTATTTTAATTTGAAACAGGGTCTCACTACTAGGTTGATGAGAGTCTCACTACTTGCTGAGGCTGTCCTCGAACCTGCGATCCTCCTATCTCAGCCTCCCAAGTACTGGGATTACAAGTGTGCACCACCACTCCTGGCTGTAGTTTTTATTTTGAAACGGTTTCGCTAAGTTGCTGAGAGTCTTGCTAAATTACCCAGGCTGGCTGGCCTCAAACCTGTAATCTTCCTGTCTCAGTCTCCCAGGTACTGGGATTACAGGTGTGTGTCACCATGCCCAGTTTTTTAGCATGACTTTTGTCTTTTTGTTTCCTCTCTTAATTGACTGGATTACATTTTTAAGTAATTATTTTTCAGGAGGACTGTGATAGTGTTAAAATTTCTGTGCCTTAGTTGGGCACAGAATACTTGGGAGGCTGAGACAGGAGGATCATAGGTTTGTGGCCAGCCTCACCTACTTAGTGAGGCCCTCTGCAATTTAGTGAGACCCTGTTTCAAAATAAAGGATAAAAAATAGGGCTGGGGGTGTAGCTCGGAGGTAGAATGCTCCTGGGTTCAATCCCCAGTACCGCAAAAAAAAAAAAAAAAAAAAATTCTGTGCCCTTACACAGACTGAAAATTCTTTTCTTTACCCTCTCCTATAAAAGACAACACTGTCTGTAACATTTTTCTGTCATAACCTGGTGTTCTTCTCCTTCTCCATCCCAGGTGTCACACACAGACACACACATCTTTAAGATTTTCTAGCATTACATGTCTCAGAGAGTCCTTGACCAGAGAAACACCATAATTTGTTAAGTTTGCCCAGGGTACATCTATTTGTAGATCTCTATATTTTTATTCTGAAAATGTGTGATTATGCCTAATTATTGCTCTTTCCCCTCTTCTGTTGGTTTCTTTGGTCCTAACGTGGGTCTCTGACATCTTGTATTTCTTCACTTGGTATGATCGCCCCTTTCATCTTAATCTTGTTAAACATCATTTGTCATCTGTATATTTTTGCTATTTGCTTGCAGCTGGTGTGAATTTTGATTTTGTTATTTACATTTTTTGTTACAAAACCCTTATTTAATATATTTTCTTATATAATCCTATAAGTTCTTTATGGATTTTGTCTTCTATTTCACAAATATGTCTTTTGCATTTTGTAGAGAATGACAATTAGTATTCTCAGATGTCCTTTTGATATCAATAGGTGACCATTTTCTTCATTTAGAAGCTGACGTTCCCTTTTCTATTTAGAAATATATATTCGTTGGGCCAATTTTTATTTGTTTCTTATTTCCATTCCTCCATACTTGGTGAGGAGAGCCATGTGTAGACTCAGTATCTGTCTTGTATCTCCACTGCTCATAGATATCCTTGCTTGAAGTTGCTCTTATTCTTTTTTGCAGGGGGTGGGGGAGAAGGGATACTGGGGATCAAACTCAGGGGCATTCTACCTCCAAGTTATACCCCCAGCCGCCACCACCTTTTTGTTGTACTGGGGATTGAACCTTGGGGCTTTCTATCCCTGAGCTACACTCTCAACCCTATTTTATTTTTTATTTTTAAATAGGGTCTCACTAAGACCTGAGGGCGTTGGTAATTTCCAGAGGGTAGCCTCGAACCTATGATCATCCTGTCTCAGCCTCCCAAGTGCTGGGATTACAGACGTGCACCACCACGCCTGGCCACCCCCAGCCCCTTTAGGAAAAAACTTAAAATTTTTTTTGAAACAGAGTCTCACCAATTTGCTGAGGATCCTGCTATGTTGCTGAGGCTGGCTTCGAACTTGTAATCCTTCTATCTCAGCCTCTCAAGTGCTGGAATTACAGGTGTGCACCTCCACAGCAGCTGAGTTCCTCTTAATTCCTGTTTTTGTTGATTTGGGTGCTAGTTGAATTGCCATCTAAGATTTATAATGAGACATCCTGTGGGTCTGGTGTCTGGTAAGGTTTTGTCTAGAGTAACTTTGCTGGGCTTAACAAGGGTTAGTGAGCAGCTCATCTTCCTTCATAACCTGACTCTTAAGATTTTTGAGATGATGGGGTTGGGCATCTAGCTAAGTGATGAATGCTTGCCTAGCATGCCTAAGGTCCTGAGTTGGATCCTTGGGGGTGGGGGAAATGGAGATTAAGAAATGTGAAGGATATGAAAAACTTAAATTCTAATTAGGTACTGCTTCTTGGACTTTAAAAAATGTTTACTTCCATTTTCCAGGAAGCAGTATGCTTCCTTTATTCCCCTCCACCCCCTTCTACTGCATTGCCCTTTGGGGGGAAAGGGGGTGTTGGGTATTGAACCCAGGGCTTCATGCATCCTAAGCATGTCTTCTACCAGTGGGCTACAAACCTCAGCCCCGACTCCACTGCTGTCTGAAGGTCGTAGTCTTTGTTTGGACACAGAGTAGTAGTAAAGGAACGTATCAGCAAAAAGGAGAACACAGCAAGGCAGCTGGCATTTGTTCAGGTTGATTAGAACTTGTGTTTCTGATCTGGAGGCTAGGCAGTGTGGGAGAGACCACAGGTTTTTTATCTGTTTTCAGGCAAGAATGAGTCAGTCCTTGAAATGTTAGGTATGGCTGCATTGGGACTACTAGCCAGTTTCTACTTTAAACATGAAACCCTATAAGTCATTAATGTGAGAAACCACAAAAAATTTAGAATCTTTAAATTGCCAGAGGTTGATTGACTCTATACATTTTTTTTTTTTTTGGTGCTGAGGATTGAATCCATAGGCATTCTACCTGCAAACTACACCCCCACCCCTTTTTTGTTTTGTTTTGAAACAGGGTCTCAGTAGATTGCTGAGAGTCTTGCTAAGTTGCCAAGGCTGGTCTTGAACCTGTGATCCTACTGTCTCAGCCTCCCAAGTACTGGGGTTACAGGCATGTACCACAATGCCTGACTGACTATACATGTGACTACAGATCTAGTAGTCAAAGTAGATTGGATTTCACACGTGGTTATTACTTGGAAGGCAGGAGGATCGCAAGTTGGGCGCCAGCCTAGGAAATTGAGCAAGGCCCTTTCTCAAAATAAAAATTTAGTGTTAGAACTCCACTGGATTTAATTCCTAGTACTGGGGAAAAAAAAACCCTGGTGACACACACCTGTAATCCCAGTACTTGGGAGGCTAAGACAGGAGGATCCCAAGTTTGAGGGCAGGCTCAGCAACTTAGTGAGACACTGTTTCAAAATAAAGAAGGGCTGAGTGTAAAGCTCAGTAATAGAGTGCCCCTGGGTTCAATCCGCAATACTACACAGAAAATAGTTTTTTACCTTATAGATTGTTTAATATGAATTAGATAGTTATGTTTACCCTGTGATAATAAGATACCTAGGACTCTGTAAAGAAAAACTAATAAGAATTATGCTTAAGGGGAGAGTAGAAACATTTGAAGATGAAAACTTTCTCATGGGTTACTTTAAAGATGAAGCTGAAAAGTCTCAAGAATTTATTGTTCTGTAATATCTTCCCTGTGTGCTCTTTATTTCAGAAATGCTTGTATCATTTGATTGGGAAATAATTAATTTTTTCACAATTTAAGAAAGTTATTATGAAGTAGCATTATTTGCCAAAAGAATAAAGATCTTTTGTTTAACTCAAGAAAAATAAATTCAGGAGGTGCAAGCCAAATTTGACCTTAGGTTAGCGGTTCTTTCCTGCCCTGTTATTGTAGGAGGCTTGAATTTTTCAGAGTATTTCGCCCGTCCTGTAGGCGTCTGACCACAGCTGAACTAACTGTGTTTTACATTCTGGCATTCTCAAACTAGGCCCTTGTTTGTTAGTTCTGTCTTATGCGGGTATGGGTGTGTCTGGCTTCTCTGGTAAGGATCATTTATGAAAGTCCACGTTTCTTTTTCTTTAGAAATAGGAATTGAAAAACAAAGGACAAATTGAACATAAAGAACATTATGTGGTTTAAAAACTTCTGAGCCCGGCCGGGCGTGGTAGCACACGCTTGTAATCCCAGTGCTTGGGAGGTTGAGACAGGAGGATCGCGGGTTCGTGGCCAGCCTTAGCTACTTAGTGAGGCCCTCCGCAACTTAGTGAGACCCTGTTTCAAAATAAGGAATAAAAAATAGGGCTGGGGGTGTAACTCAGAGGTAGAATGCCCCTGAGTTCTATCCCTAGTACCACAAAAAAATAAATAAAAATTCTGAGCCAGATGTGGTGGTACATACCTGTAATCCCAGTACTTAGGAGGCTGAGACAGGAGGATCTCAGGTTCAAGGCCAGCCTCAACTACTTAAGTGAGGCCCTCCGCAACTTAGTGAGACCCTGTTTCAAAATAAAGAATAAAAAATAGGGCTGGGGATGTAGCTCGGAGGCAGAGTGCCCCTGGGTTCAATCCCCAGTTCCACCAAAAAAAAAAAAAATCTGCAATTATTTTGTAAGTGCTTATTCACCCCTTTATGAGGTTTTTTTTTTTTTTTTCGGTACCAAGGATTGAACCTGGGGGCATTCTACCTCCGAGCTATACCCCCAGCCCTATTTTTTATTCTTTATTTTGAAAAAGGGTCTCACTAAGTTGCGGAGGGCCTCACTAAGTAGTTGAGGCTGCCGCGAACCTGGATCCTCCTGTCTCAGCCTCCCAAGTACTGGGTTTACAAGCATGCGCCACCACGCCCGGCCCCCTTTATGAGTATTTAATGTGTAAGTACTTTGTGTATATTGTAAGCATTCATTTGGGGTTTTCTAAATTTTGTTTTATTTTGTGATAGATTAAACACTTGCAATGTACATGATTAGATGTAACTGGTTATTGGGAGGAGTAAAATACGATCAGTAGAAAAACATGCCTACTTCTGGTAACACTTCATTAATGCCAAGTGTGGTGGTGTATACCTGTAATCTCAGTACTTGGGAGGCTGAGACAGGAGTATTGCAAGTTTGAGGCCAGCCTCAGCAAGTTAGCAAGGTTCTCAACAACTTAATGAGACTTTGTTTCAACATAAAAAGTAAAATAGGGCTAGTAGTGTACCTTGGAGGTAGAATTCCCTGGGTTCAATCCTCAGTACCTAAATAAATAAACAGGCATGATTTTTCTCTTTCTTTAGAAGCTACTTTTCTATTAATCTCTCTTCCTTGGAACTAACTAAAATTATTTTCCCATTGAAGGCCAACTGTGATTTGAGACGGCAGATTGATGAACAGCAAAAGATGCTAGAGAAATATAAGGAACGATTAAATAGATGTGTCACAATGAGCAAGAAACTCCTTATAGAAAAGGTTAGTGAATAATGGTGGCCTGAACTCTATATCCTCAGATACTTAACATATGTCATTGTGTTTCTCCTTACTTCTTACCTGAGATGAAAATATTTAATGAGTAGGTCTTTTAGGAATAGACTTCTTGTGATTTGACAATTATAATGCCTTCTTCTCATCGACCTCAGTTCTAGCCCCAAGAGTGGTATTGTAGGGCGTGCTTTCTGATTGTTCATTGCTGTGAATGTGATGTTGACAGCTTGTCTTAGTTGAGTTTGTTTGGGGGTATGGCTTGCTCTGTGTGTGTGTGTGTGTGTGTGTGTGTGTGTGTGTGTGTGT
>PVJS01036439.1:0-20462 GCA_004027185.1 Glis glis
TCCTTAAATTTGTTTGAGCTGGGCATGGTGGCGCACGCTTGTAATCCCAGTACTTTGGAAGGCGGAGACCGGAGGATCCAGGTTTGCAGCCAGCCTCAGCTCTCTCTCTCTCTCTCTCTCTCTCTCTTTCTCTCTCTCTCTCTCTCCCTGTCTCTCTCTCTACCTAGTGAGGCCCTCTGCAACTTCGTGAGACCCGGTTTCAAAATAAAAGTATAAAAAAATAGAGCCGGGGGTGTAGCACAGAGGTAGAACGCCCCTGGGTTCAATCCCCGGTACCGCAAAAAAAAAAAAAATTTTTTTTTGTTTGAAATAACAAAAGACCCAGAATAGCCAAAATAGTTCTCAGCAATAAGAACCATGCAGGAGGCATCACAATACCTGACTTCAAAGTATACTACAGAGCGATAGTAATAAAATCAGCATGGTATTGGCACGAAAGCAGACAACATAGACCAGACTAGAAGATTCAGAAACAAATATGCACACTTACAGCCATTTGATTTTTTACAAAGGGGCCAAAAACATGCACTGGAAAAAAGATAGCCTCTTCAACAAATGGTGTTGGCAAAACCGGTTATCCATATGCAGAAAAATGGAAATAAACCCCGCTTTCTCATCCTGCACAAGAGTCAACTCAACATGGATCAAAGACCTGGAAATTAGACGAGATACTTCACAGTTACTTGAAGAGGGCATAGAACCAACACTCTAACATATAGGCATGGGTAAACACTTCCTCAAAAAGACCCCAAAGGCACAAGAAATTAAAACTAGAGTTAATATGTGGGATTGCTTCTGTGCAGCAAAGGAAACTATCAAGAACTTCAAGAGAGAGCTGACATAATGGGAGAAGATCTTTGCCAGCTATTCCTCAGACTGAGGACTAATATCTAGAATATACAAAAAAGTTAAGAAACTTACCACCAAAATAATAATAATAATATAATAATAATAAATAATCCAATAAAAATGGGCAAGTGAACTAAAAAGATACTTCACAAAAAAAGAACTACAAATGGCCAACAAATAAGTGAAAAAATGTTCAACATCATTAGCAATCAGAGAGATGTAAATTAAAACTATCCTGAGATTTCATCTAATCTCAATTAGAATGGCAATCATTAAAAACACAAACAATAAATGCTGGTGAAGATATGGAGAAATAAGAACTCTGATACATTGTTGGTGGGATTGCAAATTAGTGCAACCATTTTGGAAAACTGTGGATGGTCCTCAGAAGAATGGGAATGAACCTACCATATGACCCAGCTATACCACTCCTGGGTATCTACCCAAAAGAATTGAAACAAGACTACCATAGTAATGCATGCATATCTATGTTTATAGTTGCACAATTCATAATTACCAAACTATGGAACCAGCAGAGATGTCCATCAACAGATGAATGGATTACAAAAGTATGGGATATATACACAATGGAATTCTACTCAGCCAAAAAGAAGAACAAAATTATGTCATTTGCAGGGAAATGACTATAACTGGAGAATATTATGCTAAGTGAGATTAGTCAGTCACAAAAAGTGAAAGGGGGGATGTTCTCTCTCATATGAGGAAACTAGGGGGAAATGGGGACACAGGAGGGACTCCAAACAAAGGAGGAGAAACCTTAGTGGAGTTAAAGGAAGGAGAGAACCTAACTGAGGGAGATAAGAGGGGGAGGAAACTTGAAGAGGGAAACATCTTATTGGACACGATGTACATACACAAACTTATCAAAGCCAATCACTGTACTGAGCACAGGAAGGTGGGGAGGGAGAGGAAATGGTATGGGAACTGGGGGAGAGCTCACCCAGTTATGCCTCTATCACCCTGAACTTCATCAAGATGTATGATTATAATGCACCAATAATAAAAAGAAGATTTTCCATGTTGTTATGGTGTGGTCGCTCTCTAGGGGAGTGGAGACCCCGGGAAGATGCAACCATGTAGAAAACAGGACACGGGGAATACAAAGCAGAAGACCAGCTCCAAGCAAATGCATATTTATTTAGAGCAACAGACTTCTTTTATAGACAGAGTCCTGGGAACCTTGTACAGGAAGGCACTAGTCCAATCAAACCACCATGTATCTTCTTAAAACAAAGCTTCTAAGAATTAAGACACTGAGCAGTCTTGTGCTTATCACTTTCTCAGGGAGCAAGAATGTCAGGAGACTCGGATTCTCCAAAGCCGTCGCCCCCCTCTATGCTCCGTTTCTCATCAGAACAGGCTGTGTTCTTGCAGGAAGTGTGCTTCCCGCCAGGCTCGGTGTGCCAAGCCTAGAGACAGGCCAAGTTCTCAGAGAACAGATAACATAGATCAGGCAGCTCCAGTCACCTCAGATCACCCACATTATGGCAGTAATTTGTTTTCATTATTATTTAATATTCAATTGTTTGAATATAACATGATTAATTTGTCTTTATTTATTATGAACATTTAGGTTGTTTCTAATTTCTGGCCACTACAAAGAGTTCCACTATGAATATTCATGTATGTTCATATAAGACATTCTTTTATGATATCTTTTGTTGAGCATATATATGCACATATGTATTTATCTAAGGGTGGAATTGCTAGTTCCTAGGGAATATATATGTTCAGCTTGTGTAGATATTACTGAATACTTTTCCAAAATTGTTTCACTAATTTACTTCTTCGCCATCAGTATATGTGAGCTCTGGCTGTTACCTGCCCTTGCAGGTAGCAAATAATGCACTTGATATTATTTTTTATTTATGCTAACTCTCCTGGTGGTGTATAATTGAATCACATCATGGCTTTAATTTACCTTTCCCTGTAGACTAATGAAGTTAGAAAACTTTTCATACATTTATTGGCCATTTTTAGAACTTTGTGCAGTCAACTATTCTAATGAGTGTTTTTTTTCTTATTTACCTGTAGGAGTTCTTTTCAATTCAGAATTTGAGCTATTTAATAAGTATATAATTGTAAACTTCTTCCCCATTTTGTTGCTTGATTTTTACTTCTTCCCCATTTTTACTCTCATAATGATATCTTTGGATCCACAGAATTTCATTATTTTAATGCAGTCTGATTTACTTATCTTCAAATTTATATTTAGTCCTTTTAAGGTCTTATTGAAGAAATCATTATCATAGTCATAAAGATTTTTCCTGTTTGAAATTTACATTTAGATTTATCATTTATCTAGAATTGATATTTGTGTACAGAGTGAAATAGTTTGCCAAAAGATTTTTTTTTATCACAAATGGATGTTGAATATTATCAATATTTTTCTCATACATATTTATATGATCATATGATTTTTCTCCTTTATTGTGTTAAACTGATTGCTCTGGGATTATTGAAATGAACATTATATTTGAATAAGTCCCAATTAGTCATGATTTTTTTCCTTTCATATGCTACTGATATTTTCATATGCTCCTAATAATTTCTATGTTTATGAGAGAAATTGGCCTATCAGTTTGTTCCCTGAATTGCATTTGTTAGGAATTGGTATAAAGATTATAGGATCTATAAAATGAGTTTAAAAGTGTTCCCCCTTTTTCTATTCTCTGGAGAGTTCATTTAAGTTGATTAGCATTATATCTTTCTTAAGTGTTTGCAGAAATTCACTGGTGAAGCCATCTAAGTCTGGAGATATTTTGTGCAGTAAGGTTTGATTACACACCCGTTTCTTTTCTAGTATAATAATCCAATTTTCTACTTATTCTTTGTGTTAACTTTGTAAGTTGTATTTATCTAGGTCTTTATTCATTTTATATGCATATTCAAATTTATTGGCAAACATTTATAATATCTTCTAATTTTTATTTTAATGTCCATGGTGTCTGCAGTGGTGTCCTCTTTCTTATCCCTGATATTGGTCATTTATACCTTCTTTCTTTTGTCTTAACTTCTTTGGGCAAGGATTATAATTTTGTTATTTTTTAAAGAATCAACTATTGGCTTTCTTTTTAAAATTTTTATTGGTTCATTGTAATTGCACATGATCGTGAGACCTTAGTGATACATTCATATATGCACATAACATTATTTTTTCTGCTTCCTTCCCCATACCTCCCCCTCTCCCTCCAGTATGGCAATAGTGTCTATTTCTACTGTTACTTTTACAAAAATTTGTCTAATTTTCTTTGAGTTTAACTTGCTATTCTTTTTACAACTCATATATATATACATATTTGTGTATATATAACTCATATATTTGTGTATGTATAATTCATATATATACATATATATATATGAGTATATATATGAGTATATATATATCCCCAGCTCTATTTTATCTTTTATTTTGAAACAGGGTCTCACTAAGTTGTGAAGGGTCTCACTAAATTGCTAAGGCTGGCTGAAAATCTGCTATCCTCCTGTCTTAGCCTCTCAAGTACTGGGATTACAAGCATGTGCAACCATGAATGCCTGGCTGAGATAGATATTTAGATCTTTGCTTTTCAGTCTTTTTTTTTCAATATTTTCCTGAAATATTCATTTATAGCTAAAATGTCCCCTATAGTTATAATTTTTTCTAAATTTCATAAGCTTGGACATATCATATTTTAGTTATAATTAGTTAAAAAATTATTTGTGGTACTGGAGATTGAACCCAGGGGAATTCTACCTCCGAGCTACACCCCCAACCCTATTTTTTTATTATTTATTTTGAAACAGGGTCTTGCTAAGTTGTGGAGGGCCTCCCTAAGTAGCTGAGGCTGGCTGGGAACCCGGATCCTCCTGTCTCAGCCTCCCAAGTACTGGGATCACAAGCGTGCGCCACCACACCCAGCTCCCACTGGCATTTTGATAGGGATTGCATTGAAGCTGTAGATCTCTTTGGGGTATAGTATGGACATCTTAACCATTGGCCCCGAACCCGGATCCTCCGGTCTCAGCCTCCCAAGTACTGGGATTACAAGTGTGTGCCACCATGCCTGGCTATAATTAGTTAAAATATTTTACCCATGAATTATTTAGCTTCCAAATACTTGGTGATTTTAAAACTATGTTTCTGTTACCAATTGTTAGGTTATATTCCCTAAATTACTTGATATTTTAAAATTTGTTGATATTTGCTTATGATTCATCATATGGCCAATTTTAGTAAATATTTCATTGCATTGAAACTGCTTATACCATTGTGTTCAATTGAAGTATTCATGAAAATTAGGTAAAGTCAGTTAATTGTAATATTCAGATTTTTAAAGTGATTTTCCTATCTACTAAGAGTAGTATCCTAAAATTCCCACTCTGATTGTAAATGTATCCATCTCTCTCCTTAACTCTGTTAACATTTGCATTATATAGTTTAAATCTCTACTATTAAGAAAATGCAAGAGTAAAACTATATCTTTCATTTTATCATTTTGAGAATTAATCTCTACTTATTGTTCCAATTTTAGTATATGTGCTGCCAAAGCGAGCACAATCTCTACTTGTTGTTAGATCTTTTCTTATACTATTGTGAGACCCCCCCCCACACACACACCTTTTTGGCATTGGGGATTGAACACAGTAGGGTACTGCCACTGAGCTACACTCCCAGCCCTTTTTTATTTTGAAATAGGGCCTTGCTAAGTTACCATGTCCTGGTCTTGAACATGTAATCCTCCTATCTCAGCCTCTTAAGTATTGGGATTATAGACATGCCCCACCTCACCTGGTTATGAGAATCCTTTTCTACTTCTTTCCTTCTTGTTTCTTGCCTCACAGTACATTTTTATGATACTAGTATGATCACAGTAGCCTTTTTAAAGATTAGTTTTTTCACATTATATGATTTTTCTATCCTTTAATTTACATTTCTTTATATTTAAGCTGTATTTCTTATAAGTAGCATACAGTTTTTCTGAGATTCTCTTAATCTTTGACATTCATTTGAATATTATAAACATGGTATTTAATCAATGTTAATGTAGTGACTAAAATTTAATAATGTATGAATATGTTCTAACCTACCATTTTACTAGTTGTTCTTCACTTGTCTATTTTTATTTTTATTAATAAAGTATTTTTAAAAATGGGCAATAGACCCATGTAGACATTTCTCAAAATATGACATACAAATCAAATCCAAAATGAAATATCATCTCACTCCAGTAAAAATGGCTCTCTCAAAAAGACTAAGGACAATAAGTGCTGGTGGGGATGTGGAGAAAAAGGGGCACTTGCACATAGTTGGTGAGACTATAAATTATACAGCCATTATGGAAAACAGTATGGGGATTCCTAAAAAATTTAAAATAGAACTACCATAGCATCCAGCAATCCCACTACTGGGTATAGATCCAAAAGAAATGAAATCAGTATGTTCAACAGATATCTGCATGCACATGTTTATTGAAATGCTTTTCCACAATAGCCAAGAAAATGAAACAACCAAAGTGCCCTTTAACTGATGAGTAAAGAAGACGAGGTACATATATACAATGGAATGCTAGTCAGCCATGAAAAGGAGTGAAGTCTTGTCATTCACAACAACATGGATGACACTGCAGATCATTATGTTGAGTGAAATGAACCAGGCACAGAAAGACAAGTACCAGCTGGACATGGTGGCGCCGTGCCTGTAATCCCAGTACTTAGGAAGCTGAGATAGGAAGATCGCAGGTTCACAGCCAGCCTCAGCAACTTAGTGAGACCTTCAGCAACTTAGCAAGACTGTTTAAAAATAAAATACAAAAAGGACTAGGGGGTATAGCTCAGAGTTAGAATGCCCCTGGGCTCAATCCCCGGTACTGCAAAAAAAAAAAAAAAAAGGAAAGACAAGTAATACAATCTCATACATACGTGGAATCTAAAAAAGTTGATCTCACAGAAGGTTAGAGTAGAATGGTGGTTCCCAGAAGCTGGGGAGAGTAGTGGTGGGGAGGGATGGGGAGAGGCTGATCTATGGAGACTTAGTTATAGATAGAAGTAAGACGTTCTCGTGTGCTATTGTACAGTATAGTAACTATAGGTAATTACTATATACTATATACCTCAAAAGCTGGAAGAAAGAATTTTGAAAAATTTCACCAAAAGAAATGATAAATATTTTGAGGAGATAGGTATGTTTAGCTTTATTGAAACATTACACAGTGTACACATATATTGAAACATCGCATGGTACCCATAAATATGTATAATTCTTAGGTTTTAATGTATCAGTTAAAAATAAAGTTAAAGTATTTTAAAAATTATTTGCTTTTCTCTATTTCTTAGTTTATTTGTTATTCATTCCTTTACCATTATTTCAGCAGTTGTCTTTGGTGATTACAATATATATATATATATATATATATATATATATATATATATACACACACACACACAGGACTTACCAGATTCTTGTAAAACAGTAGTTTGTCACTTTTTAAGTAATCCCAGAACACTTTAATTCTCTTTAACTGTCCTTACTTAGTCCTGTTTTTTTGTTATTGATGTCATGTATTTTATTTCTGTATAGATTTTAAACAAAAAAAGTTATTGTTGTTTCACAGGGTCAGTATTCACACATATTTACCCATTTATTTACCCTTTTCTTTGCTCTTCAGTGCTGCTTCCTACATTTCCAAGAATCTAGGACCTGTCTGCAGAACGTCCTCGTGTGTGTGTGTGTGTGTGTGTGTGTGTGTGTGTGTGTGTGTTATTGCTCAGGGGGGTTCTACCTCTGAGCTGTACCCCTAGCCCTATCTTTTATTTTGAAACAGGATCTCACTAAGTTGCTGGGGATCTTGCTAAGTTGCTAAGACTGGCCTTGATCCTGCAATCCTCCTTTCTCAGCCTCCCAAGTACTGGGAATACAGGTATGTGCCACCACACCCAGCTAGTGTTTATTTTTTTAATGTGGCCCTACTAATGACAAAATTTTTCAATTATTATTTGTCACATAAGGTCTTTATCTGATGTCATATTTTTTTAGCAGTTTTTAAAAATAAAACAGGTGATATGATGGGGAGAGCTGCCTTGTTTGTACTTTCTCTGGAGTTTTGATTTTGAAATACTTTTTTAGACTAACAGAGAAGTTAAAATAATATAAAAAGTTTTGTTTATCCTTTATCCAAATGTCCTAATAGATTTATTTTCATCATATTTTATTTATATTTTCTTTCTCTAATGCATTAGATAGATTTTTTTGAACTGTTTGAATAAACTGTAGATATAATGCTCTTTACTCTTCATTGCATATTTTCTAAAAATTGGACAATGCACTTTATCTTTGAATGTTATTTTCTTTGAATGTATAATTCTAGGATGGATTTAAAAATCATTCAGCAATTATTATATTTTACTTTCTCTCATTTCTGTTTCTTTTGCCTGATTTTCTCCTGAATTTATTCCATTATATGCCTAATAATTCTTTTTCATTGAATGCTGATATTGTCTATTAAGAAATTACAGAGTCTGCTGGGCATGGTGGCACAGGCCTGTAATCCTAGTACTTGGGAAGCTGAGACAGGAGGACTGCAGGTTCTAGGTTCTCAGCAATGAAGTGAGATGCTCAGCAACCTGCTTAAAAAAATTTTTAAAAAAGGGCTGTAGCTTGGAGGTAGAATGGGTTCTATCCCCAATACCACCAATAAAATAAAATAAATAAAATAATAAAATAAAAGTTACAGTCTCTGGATGTTATCTTCCTCCAGGGAGGAATTACCCTGTCCTCAGTCAGGCAGCCAGGGTAGGGTAGATCCCTTAATCTAAGCAGGGGCTGGGGTGTCTGCATGCTGTATTTTTGACATTTAAAGCCTATATTTCAGATTTGTCCCATCTCAGAAGAGAGCACTTAAAAACACTCATGTAAGAGCTGGCGTGATTACCAGGGTCCTCCTACTTGGTAGGCTCTGATTGCCAATGTTTTTTCATTAGTAATAAGAGACAGTGGAGAATTTCACTGGGGTTTTCTGCAGCCTTTTGTTAGTTCTCCTTCTTAGCTTCTTAACTCTGTGCAGTTCAAGAATTGGCCAGCGCTGTGAGGGAAAAACTTAGGTGAGTTTGGACTTTGCTTCTCTTCTGTCAATGATCTTAGCAAATCTGGCCATTCTAGTTGCTTTACCAGGCTCAAAGTGCAATCTTTTTCTTCTGATGTGTATGAGAAAGCTCTATTGGCTTCTTTGACTCTTAGAATTTGCACTCTACATTTTAGCTTCTGCTTTTTGCCTCTCTCCTTTTGCTAAAGAGTCAGCAAGTGCCCCAAAGGGAAACACTGTGTACAGAGTATCAGGTTTTCCTCAAAGAACTCCTCTTCTCTCTGAGATCTTGGTGCCTCAATACCCAAATGTCCCCAAAGCTCTTCAGACAGATTTTTAAAAACTATGTTATCTAGCTTTCCCAGTTACTTTGATGGGAGTGTTGACTTATTAAAACTATTCCATTTCTGTAAACAGGATTTTTACCCTCATAATTTTTTGAAAACAAAAGTTTAAAAAAAAAAACCCTACTAACTGTATATAAGTCTTAGTCATCCACTCAGATGAAGAATATTTTAAAAATATTTCCTGATCCTTAAAATGTTTTTTCATGACCAACCTTGCCCTTTATTACAAATATGCACTCCAATAAACACTTGATATTTCCATTTAGTAAGAGGGACAAATGGAAGTAAAGTCATTTGTGACAGGGCTTTTTCTTTAGGCACTTGTTTGATTGAAGTTTTCACGGTGAATATTGTTCTCTGTCCATAAATTGGACACTCAAGAACACCACCCTCCACCTGAGCAAGTGCCCTGGGTGAAGCCGACTGTCAGGGACTTTATGATAACTGACAGCTCTGGCGATGGGACGGAGGGCTGTGAAAGGCAAGGGAACGTCCATCCACAGCCACGCAGCTGTGCTCTTAGCCTTAAAGTAAAAGACAGGCTTGGACACACACACACACACACACACACACACACACACACACACACACACACAATACACATACACACAAGGGTTTTATATTTTGAAAATTGCCGTAATTTTTCTCCTTTTTGTCATCTCGAGTAAATAACAAGTAAGTAGCTTAAAAATGTTCCTGCCTGCCTGAAGCCAAAGAAATAGATTGTCCTTTCAAGGGCTCTCTCCTTTCAGTTGCTATGCTATTATTAAAAAGAGAGTTAATGTGGTCTTATGCAGAACTGGATCACAGTATATACGTTTTAAGATGCATAAAATAAACTTTTTTTTCTTTTTAAATTAAATGCTTTCCTTGAAAATTTCCATTTCTCTGATCACAACTTTGCCTGGAATCAATTCTGTTCTGTTCTTTGCATTCTGCTTTGAAGAGCTAGCTCAGAATTTACCACCTTGAGGAAGCTTTCCTGGTTTTCACACCCAGTCTTAATGAGTCCTTACACTCGTGTGTGTGTGTGTGTGTTGTACTGGGGACTGAATCCAGGGACATTCTACCTCCTAGCTACACCCCCAGCCCTTTTTATTTTTTGTTTCGAAACAGGATCTCACTAGATTGCTGAGAGTCTTGCTAGGTAGCTGAGGCTGTCCTTGAACCTGCAGTCCTCCTTTCTCAGCATCCCAAGAACTGGGATTACATCATGCCCAGCCCCTTACTCATATTTATTAATACTACTCATGTACCAAGTACTCCAAAAACGCTCTAACTGAATGATCATATTTGATAATAAAAACACAATGAGAGGTTGTGAATTTTAGGAACACAGATAATATGTATCAGAGAAGTTTAGAAATTTGGGCAGTCATACAGAGAATGATGTGGCTTTTTTCAAATGCTTACATTTGCAATTTGTACTATATGTTAATACTAAATCCTATGTATTATTTATTTTTCACCTGTAGTTTTCTATACAGCTCTTATATAACCTATTACTCTTTCCTCCTGTGTCTAGTAGAAGACTTTGTAGAGGTGATTACTAATGCCCCTTGAATTTGGATTATAAAAAAGCATCCTTGTGTTAGAAAGCTCATCAAGAGCCCAGCTCAGGTTCACATTCTGACAAGTAGAGAGATCAAGATAGTTTGTCATACAGAAAACACTAGTGATATATAATTTTAAAATATGATTCAACCTTGGACATTTGGAGGGAGGGAATTAAAACTGTGTAGACTCTTGGTAATTATAAGGAATATTTCTGGAGACTTATACAATTCTTTAAACTCACGAATTCCATTAGTTCCTTAGAATCCTCCATTGTCTCTTTATTTTTATTATGAGTATAAATAGCTTTCCTTTTGCAACAATGTATTAGTCTTTTCAGCCCACTGTAATGAAATGCCAAGGATCGGGTGGTTTAAACAACAGCACTTTGATTTCTTGCAGGTCTTGGGGCCGAGGTTGTAAGATCAGATGCCAGCGTGGTAGGTTTGGGGTGAGGGCTGTCTTCATGGCTTGCAGATAGGCAGCCTGCTTGCTGTGACCTCACAAGGTATGGTCACAAGGTGTGGGGCTTCTGGCGTCTCTTCTTATAAGGGCACTAATCCTATCAGACCAGGGCCCTACCCTGAAGACCTCATTATCTTTACCTACTTTCTTAAAGGCTGCATCTCCAAATGTAGCCCCACTGGGAGGTTAGGATTTCATCATATGAATTTTGGGGTACACAAGCTTTCAGTCCATACCAGACTAAAATAAAACCCCAAGATATGAAAATTACTTCCTAAAAACTGTTGTTTATATATCAATGAGCCGAGGATGTCAAAGTTGAAATATGAATGTTGAGAGGTTTGCCAGGCCTCTTATGCAAAGTGACATATTCTTATACTTCAACCAAGTATCCAATTTAAAATTGTGTCTCAGCCAACTCAGAAATTATTACTGCCTTGGATCCCGAGAGTTGCATCCAAAATTGTGGCAGATGCACATGGTAAGTCCTTAGAGAAAAGTGAATACTACTAAATGCAATCATGGTATTTTGGGAAAAACTCAATAGACTGAGTTTTGAAGTTTGAGTTTCTTGAAGACAAAGATATCCTGCAGCTAAAATTTTAAAAAATATGTTTTAGAGATTAAATTAATTACAATAAATAATTTATTAAAGATTGTATTCATTGTTACAAAATTTCATAATTAAATTTATATTTTTTCAGAAAAAAATGTAAAAACAGCATGCTTTATAGTTAAAATGTCTTCCTTTTGGTTATCATTTCTTTGACAATAAATGTTTATTCTTTTCCCTATTTCAATTTAGTTAGATTTTGCTGAATTTTGGTAGGGTCCTCATTACTTTAGCACACATACCCTTTATTCTACCTGGGTTAGCGTCATTTTTAAATGACAATCACCTAGACTCACTAGTTCAATTTATTTTTACTAAACGTCATCTCTGCTGTAACCGCTCGCGGAGTCCATCCTAGTCAGTTGCATTCTGACATGCTGAGTGGCTGTAGATCTAGGGCAGAATCAGAAAGGACCTGGCTTGGTGCTGCTGTCCAGTGCTTCTCAGCATGGCAGACGTTGCTCATAAGTGACGACTTAACCTTGCCTGCTGGACTTGGATGGGATCTCACAGTCCTCTTCATATGCTAGGCTGTCACGATCGATTGACAGAACCTGGAAAATCAGGTGAAATATCTATGCCAAGATCAGTCTTCTATTTTAATTACGGAATGGTATGGTAATGCTAGATAGAAATTTTAAAATACTGTCAAATACCAACATTTGCTAGAGCTAATACATTTTTTTTTTGTTGGTACCCAGGAAATTCTACCTCTGAGCTACATTCTCAGCCCTGTTTTATTGTTTATTTTGAAACAGGGTCTTGCTAAGTTGGTGGGAGCCTCACTTAAATTGCTGAGGCTGGCTTTGAACCTGCAATCCTCCTGTTTCAGCCTCCCAAGTACTGGGATTACAGGCGTGTGCCACTATGCCCGGCTTATTGGTACTTGGTAATGATTATAAACAGATTTGCAACTGTTGGAGAATATCTGAATTGGTGAGAAATAACTAATCTCACAATGTGGAATGATTGATATACAGTTCACTAATCACAAATGTATGTGCAACTGAATTCATTTCTGACTGGGCAAGCGTTCTCTACCATGGGAGAATGAAAACAACATAATAAATCTATCTTGTTTCTTATAAAAGACCAACAAACAAAAACAAAACAAAACAAAAAACCCACAAATGTATGTGCAATAAACTAGTAACATTCCAGTGTGAAGTGAAACCCACCCCTTCTCACTAAGGGATCAGTGAATTCCTCAGAGTGGAGCAGCCGAGGGAACCTTCTCTGTCCTGGTCCATCTAGAAGCTTCTCCACTCATCTGCTGATCCTCTTCTGTGTGGCTCCCCAGCCCCACCCTAATGCTAATCTGAGTTCCAAGCCACTGGGGCACTTCCTTGTCCCAAAGCTGATAGGCTAATTTAGTGCTTTCTGTCTAAATTTACACATAGCCTCTAGCTGCTAATACATTTCTTAAGTATAAGAATTTTAAAAAATATGAAGAATTGTTGTAGTGCTGGAAACATCAAGAGCTCAGTTCTGGCTCACTGCTTTTTAAAAAATTTCAGGTACTTTTATTGGTGTGTTATAATCTCACGTCATTATGTAGTTTAGAGTGATAGGGACATACATGCACCCAGTACTTGATGAGGCTCACAGCTTTTAAATCTGTCTTATTGATCAATGAGAATTCGCTTCTGTAAACTCCTCTGAAAGCCAACCAATCAATGATAGCCTCATACTTGAAAAGTTAGCCAATCAGTACTGGGCTTACTCATAATTGCGTCTAGGGTTGATAGCAACCAACTCCTGTTTTGTAACCAATATAAGCATGTTTGTTTATCCAACAGGAGTTACGTTCTTTTTTATTTATTTATTTTTTATTGGTGCACTGTAATCATACATCTTGATGGGTTTCAGAGTGGTAGAAGTGTACATGCACACATCGGTCAATTAGCCCTCCCTCAAAGGAGTTACATTCTAAGACATAGTTATAGATAGCTTCTGTAAAACAATGTACCTGCTTCCCAACCTGCTTTTATTAAAACCTTATGAATACCAGCAGTTTGCTCAGTTTAGCAAGTAATACTGTGCCTAAACAGTATTATTCTCCATTATATAGGTGAACAATAAATTATGCTTTGTGGATTTTTTTCTTCTAAGTTTGAGTAGTGGTCTCATTCTTTGGCTGATGATAGCATATGTCAGCACCTTTATTATTTTTTCCAGTGGAGGAAATATATTCGTTCAATTTTTCAAATGAATTATTTATTGGAAATAAAGTCACATGGGAATAAAGTGTGGGTTAGCCACATGACTGAATTCTCCCCATCAAAAATAAATTTCACTGGGTTATCTCACTAATAAGCATTGAGATATTTAAAGCTTCTTCTACATTTTAGCAGTCTGGGATTCATTTTATTCATGTATAGCATTCATTTTATATAACTTGAATATGACTCCAATCTCTTGAATAGAACATTAGCAAATCTGACATGCTTAAAGTGTGAGGAGCTGGGAGCTTAAGGGGAAGAAGTTCCAGGGAAATCTCTAGGAGTGAGTGGAGAGTTAATGAGAGATGGGCATTGGATAGCATATAGATCTATTTGAAATTCTTTAAGTGAGCTTGCACTGGGGCATTATCTTTCTCTAGACATCCTAATCAACCTAGAAATGGAGCATACTTTGGAAGGTTATGAATATGGGGAAACTAATCTGGAGATGAGTGCAGGTATGAGTGCAGGTGGGGAGAAAGACAGGATTGTGATCAGGGAGAAGAAAATGCTCAGGTAAGGATCTCAGATGTACTCAAGTTGAAAATATTTTTTGATCTTCAATGATGTATTATGTGATAATCATTTTTCTGGATGCTGTGGAAGGTGAAAAAAATGAGCAAGATATAGTTTCTGCTCTTGTGGAATTTACAGTCCAGTGGGACTAGAGCTTTATGATGAGATTGTTCAGAAATGTCTGTGGCTGGTTTGGAAGGAGGTCATGAAATCCAGGAAGAATTAGGGACCGTGAGGTCTGTGAACCGATGGTCACCAACATGCATAGTAAAGCCTGAGGGAATGGCGGGGAATGGAAATGAGAGAAATGAAAATGCTATGCATCATCAATATGCACAGGACAGTTATCAGAGTTTCTTTCTTCTTCCTTCCTTTGGGATTATAGTAAAGAATAGGAAACTGAGAACCTTATGGGAATTCACAACAGATGATATAAAATTTTCAGAGATGTTAGCTATACCTCTATGATAGGGTGGGTTTGGCTAATTATGATAAATTACATTATTACTTAAGGTTTTAAAGCCATATACATAGCTTGAACATTTGCATTCACACCTTTTCCTATAGAGGGAATATATGTATCTTAAGAAATTTTAGTAGCTGAAAAAAACCCCTCTTCATTTTTTTTTTTTTTGGTGTGGTACCAGGGATTGACCTCTGAGCTACATTCCCATCCCTTTTTATTATTTGTTTTGAAACAGGGTCTCACTAGGTTGCTGAGAGTCTTGCTCCATTTCTGAAGCTGCCCTTGAACTTGCAATCCTCCTGTCTCATTATAGGCTTGTGTCACCATGCCTGGCATTTCTGATCATTTTTTTTATTATCTAATGCTGAACTATTAGCACTAGATATTTTAAGAATAATGTAGTGTTAAATGATTGTTTGGTGTTTGCATCAACTTTAGGATAAAAGATGATTTTGGAGAGGTTAGATGATAATATTAAAAATAAATCATTGGAATCAAGGCCAAAGGTAACCACAGACTGAATTTAGAGGAAAGTTGTAAAATTAAAACAAGGAAGTTGTAAAATTCAAGATTTCTTGTTGTGCTTAATCTTCTTAAGCCAGGCTGCTACACTGTGTACCCAGCATTGCCAGTAATTTATCCACAGTGTCCTTGTGGCTATAATTTATGCTGCAAACCTTGTTTGCACAACTTGGCTTTGTGTTTTAAAGAGCCTTCTTTCAGTGCACCATAGTTGGGTTTTACATGATTATTGGAGGGAAGCTTGTTAGCAGGAAGGTGATTGCAGAGATGAAAGTGAGCGTTGTTGTCTTGCTGTCTGTTCTCGGTTCTGTGTCCTGGGAGGTGGGAGTTATTGAAGGAGACCCCAGATGCTGCTGGCAAGTCTGAGGGGTCCACAGCCTTTTTAGGGCACACACTGAAGGACACGGGATGAACAGTCATCAGTGGGTTCAATCCTGGTGTGTTGCCCCCTTGTGCCTCGGCAGCTCGTAACAGGAAATGACAGGTGTGTTAATGCACGAGGCAAGTGTGCGACTTGGCTCTGGAGAGAGGCCATCAAGGGCTGGTTACCTGGATATTGCTTTGTCCTTTCTTTTACCATAACGTCTGCTTTTCTTTACAACGTAACCAATCTCATGGGGTTTCAGTCCTTGATTTTTACTTTTTTTGAGGGGGCATATTTACATCTTTCTTTTGTACTTAATGAGAGCCATGTGCGGTAGCATCTGCTGGCTGCATTTGTGACGGTGCCATGTAGGAGACAGCATACCCGCAGTCTTCTCATTTAATTATAAGGGAAAGAGCAGATCATCCCTGTGTCACATGTTTGGAATCGTGGTATTTCTAGCATCTGGAGCTGCATGTGGTGCACTTAGGCTCATATGGCTATGTGGCAGGAGAAAGATGCCCACGGCAGAGAGAAATTGAAAACAAGATTATAGGCAGAGCCAAACAAGCAGCACATCATTTTTGGAAACACTGAAATATTGAACAGAGTCTTTATTCAGGCAGTAGCTTGCTGCACATGGTCTTTTCTGATGCTGGTAGTTAATGTAGCAATTAAATAGAAGAAGAGGAAAATGTATGAAGTATCCTGAAAAGAGGTCAAGAATTATCTGAGAAAGAAGGTAGCATTGCTCATATATCTGTTTACTTGTACGATGGTGTTTGGAAGCACATCTTGTTTTTTGTTGAAATACCAATGTCATTTGAAACTTAGATTGTCTATGCCAAATCCTGGGGCTGAAAAATCATTCTTATCCCTTCACTGTGGGCAGGTATACAAGATATGTTGACTGCACCTGGAGGAGATATAAAACCAATGAAGAGAAATGACTTGATTAGATGCAAATATATGTTCCATGTTCTTGGAAAAGCATCCAATTCTGTTCCAAGAGGGAACTCACATTTTTTCAAGCCTGCATTTATCAGGAATTTTTGGATTGCAGCCACCATACCTCAACTACAAACACATATGTAGCACACACACATGACTCAGGACAAAGTACATGTATGTATAAATAAATACATAAATACATAAATAAATAAATAAATAAATAAATAAATGTATTGGCTTCAATTCCTATGAGATCAACTTTTTTACTTTATTTTTTATTTAAATATATTCATTTATTGGTGCATTGTAGTTATACATTTTGATAAGTGTCAGGGTATCAGAAACATGCATGCACACATTGCTCATTTAGCCCTCCCTCAAATCCCACCCTATTCCCTCCCCCTTCCCTCCGTTTCATGCTCAGCATAGTGATTGACTCTGATAAATTTGTGTGTATACATCATGTGCATTGGTGGGTTTCCCTCTTCCCCTCTCCCATCTCCCTCAGTTAGGTCCCCTTCTTGCTCATCTAAAGTTTTCTTCTTTGTCTGGAGTCCCTTCTAAGTCCCATTCTCCCTAGCTTCCACATATTAGGGAGAACATCCAACTTTTTGCTCTTTGTGAGTGACTAATCTCACTTAGCATAATGTTCTCCAGTTCCCTCCGTTTCCCTGTAAATGATGTAATTTTGTTCTTCTTTATGGCTGAGTAAAATTCCATTGTGTACATATCACATAGTTTTGTAATTCATTCATCAGTTGATGGGCATCTTGGCTGGTTCCAAAGTTTGGCAACTGTGAATTGTGCAGCTATAAACATAGATACACATGCATTAGTCTGGTAGTTTGGTTTCAGTTCTTTTGGGTAGATGCCTAGAAGTGGTATTCCTTGGTCATATGGTAGGTTCATTCCCATTCTTCTGAGAATCCTCCACACTGTTTTCCAAAGTGGTTGCACTAATTTGCAATCCCACCAACAGGGTATTAGTGTTCCTACTTCTCCACATCCTCACCAGCATTTGTTGTTGTTTGTGTTTTTAATGATTGCCATTCTAATTGGGGTTAGGTGAAATCTCAGGGTAGTTTTGATTTGCATCTCTCTGACTGCTAATGATGTTGAACATTTTTTCAAACATTTATTGGCCATTTGTGTTTCTTCTTCTGTGAAGTGTCTATTTACTTCACATGCCCATTTTTTTGATTGGGTTATTTGTTTTTTAGTGGTGACTTTTTTAAGTTCTCTGTGTATTCTAGATATCAGTCCTTTATCGGAGGAGGAGCTGGCAAAAATCTTCTCCCATTCGTCGGCTCTCTGTTGAGGATCTTGATTGTTTCTTTTGCTGCACAAAAGCTCTTCAGTTTAATGCAGTCCCATGTATTGATACTCATTTTAATTTCCTGTGCCTTTGGGGTCTCTTGTAGAGGAAGTCTTTACCTGTGCCTATGTGTTGAAGTGTGTGACCCATGCCTTCTTCAAGCAGCTGCGAGGTCTCTGGTCTGATGTCTAGGTCTTTGATCCATCTTGAATTGACTCTTGTACAAGGTGAGAAAGTGGGGTTTATTTCTATTTTTCTGCATATGGCTAGCCAGTTTTGCCAGCACCATTTGTTGAAGAGGCTATCTTTTTTCCAGTGGATGTTATTTGCCCCTTTGACAAAAATCAATTGATGCCGGACGTGGTGGCGCACACTTGTAATCCCAGTACTTGGGAGGCTGAGACCAGAGGATCCGGGTTCGTGGCCAGCCTCAGCTACTTAGTGAGGCCCTCTGCAACTTAGTGAGACCCTGTTTCAAAATAAAGAATAAAAAATAAGCCTGGGAGTGTAGCTCGGAGGAGAACACCACTGGGTTCCATCCCCAGTACCACACACACACACACAAAATAAATTGACTGTAGGTGTGTGGATTTGTTTCAGAGTCTTCTATTCTGCTCCATTGGTCTATATGTCTGCTTTTGTGCCAATACCATGCTGTTTTTATTTCTATGGCTTTGTAGTATAGTTTGAAGTCAGGTATTGTGATGCCTCCTGCATGGTTCTTGTTGCTGAGAACTACTTTGGCTATTCTGGGTTTTGTGTTGTTCCAAATGAATTTAAGGACAGATTTTTCTATGTCAGTGAAGAATGACTTTGGTCATTTAATGGGTATTGCATTGAATCTGTAGATCACTTTTGGAAGAATGGCCATTTTGATGATATTTATTCTGCCTACCCAAGAGCATGGGAGATTTTTCCATCTTTTAAGATCTTCAATTTCTTTTTTCAATTTTTTATAGTTTTCCTTGTAGAGGTCTTTTACCTCTTTGGTTACGTTTATTCCCAAGTATTTTATTATTTTTGGGGATATCATGAGTCTTCTAGATTTCTTTTTCAGTGGATTTATGGTTGGCATACAGAAAAGCTTCTGATTTTTTAAGATTGATTTTGTATCCAGATACTTTGCTGAATTTGTTGATCAGTTCTATGAGCCTTTTGGTTGAGTTTGCTGGATCTTCTAAGTATAATATCATGTCATCTGCAAATAGAGATAGTTTCAGTTCCTCTTTCCTATTTGTACTTCTTTTATTTCCTTCTCTTGCCTTATTGCTCTGGCTAGAGTCTCAAGTATTATATTCAAAAGGAGTGGTGACAGCAGACATCTTTATCTTGTTCCTGTTTTTAAGGGGAACTCTCGAAGTTTTTCCCCATTCAGTATGATGCTTGCTGTGGGCCTATTGTATATTGCCTTTATGATGTTGAGGTATGTCCCTTCTATTCTTATTCTCTGCAGAGTTCTTATCATGAATGGGTGTTGGATTTTTTCAAATGCTTTTTCAGCATCTACTGAAATGATCATGTGATTTTTGTCTTTAGTTCTGTTTTATGTGGTGAATTACATGGATTGTTTTTCACATGTTGAACTAGTCTTGCATCCCTGGAATGAACCTGACATGGTCATGATGTATGATTTTCGTGATGTGGTTTAGAATGTGCGTTGCTAGTACTTTGTTTAGAAGTTTTGCATCTAAGTTCAACAACGATATAGGTCTGTAGTTTTCTTTTCTTGAGCTGTCTTTATTTGGTTTTGGTATCAATGTGTTGTTGGCTTCATAGAATGTATTTGGGAAAGTCCTGTTTCTTTCTATTTCACGGAATACATTGAGGAGTATTGGGATTAGTTCTTCTTTAAAGGTTTTATAAAATTCACCTGGGAAACCATCTGGACCTGGGCTTTTCTTTGATGGCAGGCTCCTTATTGCTGCTTCAATCTCTTTAATTGCTCTTGGTCGATTTAAATTTTCTATATCTTCTTGATTCAACTTAGGAAGGTTGTATGTGTGTAGAAATTTGTCACTTTCTTCTAGATTTTCCATTTTGTTGGAGTATAGTTTTTCAAAGTAGTTTCTGATAATCCTCTGGATTTCTATGCTGTCGGTGGTAATATCGCCTTTTTCTCTTATTTTAGTAATTTGGGTTGATTCTCTTTCTTTTGGTTAGGTTGGCTAGTGGTTTATCTATCTTGTTTATTTGTTCA
>PVJS01036440.1:0-20458 GCA_004027185.1 Glis glis
TTTTTTTTGAAACAGGGTCTCAGTAGGTTGCTGAGGCTACCTTTGAATCTGTGATCCTCCTGTTTCAGCCTTCCAAGTACTGGATTACAGGTGACTGTCACCACACCTAGCTAATACTTTTTCAAACCCTGAAGCCAACCATTCAACTGACTTTCTCAGAGCCAAAGACATTGATGGCAGCTTTGTGAGCACTGACAAGGGAGCCCTGAGTAATGCCAAAAGAGGAAATGAGCAGACGGGGGTAGAGACTGGGGTGGCAGTTCAGTTTTCCTATTTGACCTACTAATAACGATGCTTACAGTATTACGTTTCCAAAATGTTCCAACATACTTGATGCATCTGACAGTCCCCTACCAACCTTGCAGAAAGACTAAGAAACCAACACAAGACACCTCAGGCTAATAGCACGCGAATTTGATTCCGGAAGGCAGATCTTCCTATTCCTAGCCCTGTGTTGAATCTCATGTTGTAGAATCTAATCAAATTCTTCCCATCGGCAGGTTTCTAAGTAACTTTACAGAAGTACTGCCATCATTAATTCCACAGATATGGATAAATTCCTTTGGGTCTATTCATTTCATTCTTCCCTTTGCTCTTGTCTGCAAATCTCCACATAATCAATCAAGATGACCTGGCAGCTCAGATCTGTGTCTGTCTGGGAATTTTTGGACTCAGATGTGGTTCATCAGCTCCATCGTGAAACAAAGATGAGCTCACCATTGCTACCAGTGCCCCAGCGTGGAGTACCATCCCTGTCAATCTCTGCCTTGTGAAATGAGAACTCGTTCTCTAATAGAGCCCCTATTAATTGCTTGTTCTTTCAGATGGTATTTAGAATTAGATGCTTCTTTTCAACAACTTTAGGTTAAAAACTAGTCAGTAGGAAAAGGGAGTGGGTTTTTTTTTCCTACTGGCACTTAAGTAATATTCAGCTTTAGTCTTAGAACTGACATTTATAAATGAAGCTTCATAGTAAACATTTTTTAACTCAGTTCTACAAAGAGCACAATTTTGCTTATAAACATCCTATGTATATTTTGAAAGTTAGGGATTTTGGCAACCAACTTGATCTTTCATAAAGTACTCATTTTTGTTTCACTGTTCTCTTTTGAACACCCTGGTATTTAGCAACTATACCCTGTAATCTGTTAATGGGGTATCTTAAGATGCTTTCTCAAAGGCCTTTTGCTTAATCACTGCCTTAGCCTTTTTGTAAAACTGGCTTTTAACACACTGGCCTGTAGGGGACAAGTTTTTAAATCATTCTCAAGCTTTCCCTTCCTCTTCAAAGTTTTTCCAAACCACTTAAAAATGTCTCAGCCTTGGGGAAAAGATGATAACGTAGATGATTTTGCTGTCTGATGCCTGGCATTAGCCTTGGTCTAATCCATTTCTGTCTCACCAGAAACCTGCCTCTTACAACCAGCCTCTCCTGTGTCTGCAGCAGCCTGCAAATGTGTTCACCATGAAGCTGCTCCAATGTCACAGGGAGCCCTGAAGTCTTCTCCTGGGGCATTCTCAGGGGTGGCCATCTTCACCCCCATTTTATCCTGTTCTTTTCTTTTCCATAGTGAAGCCCACATCTGCATTCTTGGTTCAAATTCTAATTTGCCACAGAAATGGTAACTTCAAAATGGATCTCAGAAAGAAGCAATTAAAAATAGTCACTTTAAAGGCAAAAAGAGAACATGACAAAATATTAACTGATCAAGGATGGAGAATGTTATTCATGTACATTGTATTTAAACTTTTTTAAATCTATGCACAGAAAAATGCAAATCAAAACCACAATGATAGCTGGGCATAGTGGTTCACACCTGTAATCCTAGTACTTGGGAGGCTGAGACAGAAGGATCACAGGCTCAGGATGGACTCAGCAACACAGCAAGACTCTCAGCAACTAAGCAAGACCCTGTTTCAAAATAAAAATGAAAGAGGGCTGAGGATATAGCTCAAAGGTAGAATGCTTCTGGGTTCAACCCCCCAGTACCACATACAACACACACACACACACACACACACACACACACACACACACCCCACAATGAAATGTCACTTCATACACATTAGGATCGTTATTCTTGGGGGAAAAAGGGGGGAATAAGAATTGGCAAGGATGTGGAAGAACTGGAACCCGGATGCACTGCCAATGAGAATGTAAGGTAGAGTTGATGCCTCCTCCAAGTTAAACATAGACTTATCATGACTCAGCAATTCCAGAAATTCCAGTTATATACCCAAATTATTAAAAACAGAAATTCAAACAGGTATGTGTATGCCAGTGTTCACAGTGGCATTATGTACAATAGCCAAAGATGGAAATTACACAAGTGTCCATCAGCAGATAAGTGGATAAATAAATGTGGTATATCCTTACAATGAAATACGGTTCAGCCTTGAAAAGGAATGAGGTTCTGATACATGCTACAACATGGATAAACCCTGAAAACATTGTGCTAAGTGAAATAAACCAGGCACAAAAGAATACATAGCGTATGATTCCACCTCTGTGTGTTACCTAGAATAGGCAAATTCATATTGTGAAAAAGTAGATGTTACCAGGGGCTTGAAGAAAGGGAGAAACAAGAAATGAGTGTTCATTGGGCACAGAGTTTCTATTTGGGAAGAGGAAAAAGTTCTGAAGATGGACAATGATGATGGTTGCTAACATAAAAGGACTTAATACCATTGAATTGCACACCTATAAAGGGGTTAAATTTTATATTACATTTTACCATGGTAAAAAAAAGTTAACATGGCAAAAAAATGAAGATGGAAAAGAAATCACAAAACAGGCAATGAAATAATGGGTGACTTCTCTAGGCTCCAATACTTCTAGACAAACTGAAATAATTTAAAAGTCAATGCATTTACTCACACTCACTGGTGCTCAAAGAAACAGACAGGGCAGGTCAGAACAGCAGTTCAGGTTCAGGGGGATTCTTAGCACTGACAAAATGAGACCCCTGCAAGGTGAGGCTGTACATCACAGCGGCAGCCAGCAAACACAGATGAAAGCAGAACCAAAGAGGAGATGCAGTGTGTGTTGGCATGCTTTCTCCCTTCTCATCTTCTGAACTGGCTTCTCAGTCCAAGCTCCAAGGTGCTGATTACCCTGGGTACATAAGCACGGATCACAGGAACACCTCTGTGTACTCACATCCAACAGCTCCAGTGCCCTGGACCACTGCCCAACAGCCTCTTGGTCTGACCAGCACCAAGGCTGTTTCCCAGCCCCAACAGTCAGAGGACAAAAGCCAAGGAAGTCTCTGTTCATTCAATGAACTCACAAACTTTTCTGGTTAAGCCGGAACCTTGAATTTTGCATCTGGAGACTCCAATCTCAAGTTCAATACAAAACTCTAATGGTCACCTCTCAATCACTGGCCCAAGGAGCAGAGGAGGGGCACAAATCATTCAGATTCATAGATAAACTCACATATTTTCTCTTTAATTTAAGGAATCTTGCACGTGTCAGACATGTGTGTCAATGTTTCCTTCTGTTTCATCAGGAAATTGTGTGTTCCTTAATGAGATTGGGATAAATGGAAGTGTTGAAGTCAAAACAGAGTATTAATTGACAAAAGACACCCACAGAAGACAACCTATACCTGAATCACTAAGGCTGGACTACCATGATCTGCAAACCCAAGTTGAATCCCATTATTCCAAGTTCACCTGGGAAGCAGACTGCCCATTTGGGAGACACTGGGGCTATCCTTCTAGACTAGTGAAACATCACACAGGTGAATACAGGCTGCTCTAATTAATTACCTGAGACACAACTGGTAGATTTTAGAATTTGTTATGTTGTTTTATTTTCAATTCTATTAGCCTACTTGACCTACATCTTCACGCCTTGGCTATAACACTTGGGAAATTAAAACTTATTCCAATAGGGTATAATTAAAAGTTAAATATAGCTGCTAAAATCTAATCCTGTTGGAAGTTTCCTCTAAGTCACAGTACTACCACAGCACTGGCTTGGCTAGAAGTCAGCATGAATGACTAGATTCAGGCTCTTCCAACTGTGATGTATTTTTAAAGGCAGCAGCTCAGCAATGGAAAGAAGTCCACACCCAACAGATTCAAGTCTAGCTTTGGTCTTTCAGTTCAACTATTAGACAAATGGATTTCATGAACTCTTTGCCAAATATCTAGCCAGCCCTCTCCAGTGGGGGCTGAGCTCTGGTGTAGTTTCCTATAGAAGTTAAAAAACAGATTCATTCTTCATAAAAAGTGAAGCCAAAACTAGTCACTAGCTGCCCTCATTATCTACCAATCTCGCCTTGATAAAAGGCGTGAACATCAGTCAATCTGAGGAATGTGATTAACACACCAACCCCCAGCTCTATCCCCAGATGTGTCCTTCCGCTCTCCAGCAGCCACCTCCATCTCTCACAGGTGAGAGTTCTGCCTCTTTTCTTATGGTTATGGGGAAAACCATATCAATAGTGCCTCTAGGAGCCAGGCATGGTGGCACACGCCTGTAATCCCAGTTTTTGGGAGACTGAGACAAGAAGATCACAGGTTCAAGGACAGTCTCAGCAAGTTAGTGAGACCCTCAGCAATTTAGCAAGACCTTGTTTCAAAATAAAATAGGGCTGGGGATGTAGCTCAGAGGTAGAATGCCTCTGGATTCAATCCCCAGTACAACACACACACACACACACACACACACACACACACACACACACACTGCCTCTAGGAACTGGGCAGGATGTCTACAGAACTATGCCTCCACTCACCAGTCTCTCAAAAAGTAATTTGCATTTCAGTCCTGAAAAGCCCTCCTCCATCCATGCTTGGCAGATGTTCCAAGAAACAGGGACTTTCCAATTCCCAGCCAGGCCAACACTGAACACACACTGCCTGCACGCCAAGCTTCCCACTGGCTGGTGGCCCTAGGAGGGGCATCTGAATTCAGCTCTTGCCCTTGCCTGGAAACAGACCACTGCTCCTGTTGCCCCTGGTGACCACATTCACTCTGGCACAGAAGCTGTGACAAATATTTCTCTGGAGCATCAATTCACATCAATTGGGTGTGTTTAAGGAACCAACTTCTCGCTAATAAAGCTTGAGAAAACTCTTCTCTGAAAGTTTACAATGCGTAAAATGGTGGCATTCTCTCCCATCTGGCTTCCACTGCATAGCATGGAACTTAAAACTGGCTCATTTAGAGAGCACAATATCTTGAAGTATAGCACAAATAAGAAGGGAAAAAAAGACCCTCTCAACCTCAGTATTAATATCATTCGCCTCAAGAATGAATGTTAGCCTGCCCCACCTGAGGAATGCACATATCCTAAGTGGTCCAAAGGGAAACACCAGACAGGAGGAAACACAATGCATGACTCAAACTGTAGAAGGATCCACGCTTCAAAACACATTGAGGAACCAATGTATGACTTTATCCCTACCACAAGCCTGTGAAGCTGTTCTCATCCCCGCTGCACAGACAAGGCTAAAGGAAGTCACATGGTGTGCCCATAGGTACTCAATACTCAGCAGAGCTGGATGAGGAATTGACACATGTAAGCTGCTTCAGGATAGACCATGTTATCTCCAAGAAAAGAACACTCATGGTCTAAAAACTCCATCCTCAAGAAGTGCTTATACAACCATGATAAATCTCTGGGGCTATTAAAACACACACATAAGCTGGGCGTGGTAGCGCTCGCCTATGAGTCCAGTGATTGGGAGGTTGAGACAGGAAGACCACAGGTTCAAGGCCAGCCTCTGCAACTTAGTGAGACTCTCAGCAACTTAGCAAAACACTGTTTTAAAATAAAAAGGGATGGGGGTGTGGCTCAGAGGTAGAATGTCCCTGGGCTCAATCCCCAGTACCAAAAAATAAAACACACATATGCACACCCCATAACAGAACTGACAAAAAGCTGCCACATGGTGGACAAGGTTCACACCTCTGCTGTGGGCTTCCTCATTACCATTCAAAATGACCTAAATAGTAGTGACTCTCAGAGCATCTCAATCTATGTGAAGATACTCATACTGGGATTTTACAGTATTTTATGTGCTTCTGGCACACAAAATTCAACACGTCCAAGAGGAACTCATGGACCTTTCCATACAATATTTCCAAACATATTCTTTACATTCCCTGGTTAAAAAAAAAATGGCAGTTACTAGTTAAGAGCTCTGTCACTTGATTAAGTTTCTTGTAATAGAATTACAGGTAGCAACCAGTGAGTGTCTAGGTACATATAGTCATAGTGGACAGTTAAGGTGATCGTGCATGAGACAGAGTGATCAATGTCAGAGCTAGAAAAAGAAAAATCTTCATCCAACAAAAATAGCTAGAAGGGACTGGTAGAAACTGCAGAGTTTGAAAGGTTTGAGCTTACCTAACATGGGATAAAACTCTTCAGCTCTCACCCTCTCTCTGAGGTGGGGCCAGCATCTGGTCCTAGGTGAGCCTGGCCATTCAAATCCCCACTAAGAGGCTACTGTGCAGCCGGCTGTAGTGGAGCACACCTGTAATCCCAGTACTAGGGAGGCTGAGACAGGAGGATCACAGGTTCCAGGAGATCACACAGAAACTTAGCAAGACCCTGTTTCAAAATAATAAATAAAACAGACCTGGGGGTTTAGTTCAGAGATAGAACACCCCTAAATTCAATCCCCAGTATGGGGGGAATGGGGCGACTGTGCACCAGCTATCTTGCTGGAAGGAAACAGATGGTTGTGCTACAGAGACTTACAGTGAAGACTAGAAAGCTCCCCCCCTTATTCCAGGGAGCTGACAACTCAGCAGTGGGGATGTCTACCTCTGGGCAGGTGACACAGGACAACAGCTTTAATGAAACTTACAAGCAAGTTCAACAAGTAAGAGCTGCTGTGGGAGGGACTCATGTAGGAAATAAGGATGAAATCATCACACACTGCCAGTGAGGTTCATTAAGAGTGGTGCACTTGCTGGGTGTGGTGGTGCATACCTGTAATCCCAGTACTTGGGAGGCTGAGACAGGAGGATCACAGGTTTGTGGCCAGCTTCAGCAACTCAGTGAGACCCTCTGTAACTTAGTGAGATCCCTGTTTCAAAATAAAAATTAAGCCAGGCATGGTGGCACATGCTTGTAATCCTAGTACTTGGGAAGCTGAGACAGGAGGATCACAGGTTTGAGGACAGCCTCATCAAGTAGTGAAACTCTCATCAGCCTAGGAAGACCCTGTTTCTAAATAAAAATAAAATAGGGCTGGAAGTGTAGCTCAGAGGTAGAATGCCCTGGGGCTCAATCCCCAGGACCACAAAAAATAATAAATAAGCCGGGCATGGTGGCGCACGCTTGTAATCCCAGTACTTTGGGAGGCGGAGACCGGAGGATCTGGGTTTGCAGCCAGCCTCAGCTCGCTCGCTCGCTCTCTCTCTCTCTCTCTCTCTCTCTCCTTAGTGAGGCCCTCTGCAACTTCGTGAGACCTGGTTTCAAAATAAAGTATAAAAAATAGGGCCGGGGGTGTAGCGCGGAGGTAGAACGCCCCCGCATTCAATCCCAAATGTAATTCAATCATTACATTTTCCCTAATGAAAGCAGTGTGTGAAAAGAAAGGAAAAAGAAGCAAACAAAAAATGCATCCTATAATCTGTGGGATAAGCACTAAAAGGAGAAGAGAATATACAGTTTAACAGGTTCAAAGACAGGAAATTTTTTTCTGCTTAATCCAAAATAATTCAAGAAAGGGAAAAAGACAAAACAGGAATGTTAAACAGAAAACAAATTGCAAGATGGAGGATATTAACTCATCTACATAAGTAATCACATTAAAGGTAAATAGATAAACTATTCCAATTACAATACTAAAAACAGAAAAAGAAACAGGTGAAGTGAGAAAGTGAGAGTGGAAAGGAAGAAGGACCCAAGTACATTACAAAAAAAAAAACCATGAAAGAGGGTGAAAGTTGTCGCCAGGGACTATCCTATTGCCTGCTGTGAGGAGCCTGCCAAGCTGATCCTCACTGTGTCGCCATCAGAATCCATCTTTCACAACTTGTTTGTTAGCCTCCATGCACTGTTAGGAAAGCAAATTGCTTTATTGGAAAAGGCCATAGAAAACTCTACCATCTTGCTGACTCTTCACTGAGAAAGTCCTTGTTCCTCCCTACTAGAAATAATTCATTTAGTGCATCCTTGCATATGCACATTAGACAAGCATTGTATCTAGATCACCGCATTGTCTTACTAGAAACTGCCTACTTTTCTGGGAGACCCACTGGTCCTGCCCACATTCCTTGCTCCACCCTTCCCTCCCATCCCCCCAGACCCCAGCCTCCAAGTACCAGGCTCCATTAGTACAGTAATAAAACCACTACTGTTTGGTTAGCCGTAATGAGTTCTAAAAGTATCAATGGAGTGTTTCACAGAGAAGAGCTATTGTTAGGTGCAGCAAACTTTCAGCACCAATCAACTACAGTAGATTGTAGGAGCTTTTTTTTAAGCATGTCAGGAATGCAATGAAGAACAGCACAATCCATGCTCCTAAAGACAACACAATGTAGTTCAGACAACTAAATGACCGGTGAATACATGCACTCATTTCTATAAAGGTCAGCTCTATTGTTTCCATGTCATAAAATCTAGGTGTGATGGTTGAGATAGTTTCTGTTGCTCTCTGTTCACTCCCCCAAAATATCAGTTGCTTTGACTTCCCAACCTCCTACAAAGATATCCCTCATTACTTTATATCTGTTAATTCTTCAAGATCAAAAAGAGAAAGAGGAAAGGAGGAAGGGAAATGAAAAAAAGGTAATCAAAATAGTTTTGGGTTCAAGGATACAAAGGGGAGTGAGCTGATTAGTCTTCCTGGATCTCAGTTTCCTTATCAGGTTCCCTGAGCCAGACCATGAAATCACTGGTTTTCAACCATTTTTGATCCACAACAAGTTCATGTGATCCAATTTAATAGCAATAAAAACACTTGATTACTTGGTTCCGAAAGGATGTGGAAATAAGTTTCCATTTCAGCTCAACTCTCTGATTATCTTTTGAAGAGATATGTGTCTCCACTTAAGGAAAAAAATCAATTCTTTAATACATCTACTAGCTAGAGATATATTCTGGTAACTTCAGCTTTGGCTAATTCAAGTCAGTCAGTCAGTCTGTCTGTCTGTCTGTCTCTCTCTCACCTCTCTTCTTTTTCCCTGGCAGTGTTGGGTGTTGAGCTCCAGGGCTTCATGCACGCTAGGCAAGAACTCTACCATTGAATTACGTCCCTAGCCAAGTTTCTCCAATGTTGTCTACAAGAAGTTCTCCTTACTTTTCTCTTGGTGGTGGGGTTTGGAGGGGGGGCTATTTTAACCTCTAGATGAAGAAATACCAGAAAGATTATTCCCCATCCCTTCCCTGAAGATGATAAGCTCACTATCATTACCTACACCAATCAAGAACTCATATAGAAAGCAATAAGGAGCAAGGAAAGGAGAAGAGAAACATACCAATTCTTGGTATGTTAGTGTAGAGAAGCTACAGAAATAAGGAAGAGGAAGGAAGACTGATAGAAGAAACAGAGGCTTAATATTTTCTATGAAACAGCCTTTAATTCTTTTGATATTTGTCAATACTGAATCTGTCAGGAATGGCTGTTCTAAAATATCTGCTGCCTGGTATGAGATCAAATGCCTTTGACTAGCTAATAATCCAGCCACAGAATAAAGATATATCAGACTATACATGAAAACTCTCCTTCTTTAAATTTTACTATATTAGGAAATATGTCTCTTATTAACAGGGGTTCTAAAAATGAGACAATTCAAGAAAAAGTAAAAATTAAAATCAATTCAACAGAAGACTGACATAATTTTTTTTGGCGGGGGAGGGACTGGGGAAGGATACAGAGGGAAATATACCAAGTGATGTGTGCATGTATTCATGTATCACTTTGGATCTCACTATGATGTATAATTACAATGCACCAATATAAAAAAGAATGGTGCAAGATAGACACACACACACACACACACACACACACACACACACACACGGTACAGTGACACATGCCTGTAATCCCAGTACTTAAGGCTGAGACAAGGAGGATCATATGTTCCAGGCCAGCACCCAGTAACTGAGACCCTGTTTCAAAATAATAATTTTAAATAAAAAAAAAACCTGAGTAAATAACTCAGAGGTAGAACCACTGGGTTCAATCCCCAATGCCACTATACATACATACATACATACATACATACATACATATAAAATTATGTGGACAAACAGAAAAAGAAATATAAGATTGAAGGGAAGAAAAGACAGAACCAAAAAATATTCTCCTCTAAAAGGGACTCAAACAAGATTGGTATGGAAACTGCAAAATTTTTATTCACCCTTCCCCTCTTCCTTGGAAAGAAAGTCTATCTTCTGATATTCCTTCCGTGTCTTACTAAGCTTCTGAAAACAATACAGAAGGACAGCCTTCACAGGGCTCCAAATGCCACCTGCCCAAAGTTCAAAGACAGTACTAAAGACCAAGAACCAGTCTCATTTAAATAGACCAAACAGAGAAGAAAAACTTTTAATGAGCAGTAACAACACAACATGGTAAAGGAAGTAAGTTTTCAGGGTGAAACACCACTGAGCACACAATCTAAGTCAGAGGGAGGGAGACGAACCTACAGTAAATACATGACTTAGCATTTGACTTCCAAATGACACCTGGGATGCTTTTATGATCTCAGTTGTGGGGTCACCTCCCCACACCACAAAAGCTACACACTAAGGCTACTTACTAAAGCTACTACTAAACAGTAACTTGTTTTTAAGAAGGTGTACACTGTAAAATGATCAAAAGTATAGTGTAGTAGATACACAAACCAGTAACATAGTCACTTATTATCATCACTATCAAGTATTTTGTACATAACTGTAAGTGCTATACTTCTACCTAACTGGTAGTGCAGTAGCTTTGTTTACACAGCATCACCACAAACACAAGAGTGACACACTGTACCAAGATGACACTATGTGTGCCAGTGTCACTAGGTGATGGAATTTTTCAGCTCTGCAGTTAGGTTATGGGACCACTGTCATATTTGAGGTCTATTGTTATGTGGCACATGACTGTAGTTGGGCTGAGCTGCATTTCTTACAGTAAAGGAGAAAAATGGCTGGTGGGTTCTTTTCTTTACTTAGCACAAGATGGGTTAAACTTCTCTTAGGAAAGGTAAAGAGGGACTGGATTTTAGGATCAACTTCATACACCACTTCTCCTTCCAGAAGAGTACTGTCAATGAAAGGCATGAATAATTGAGCCAAGATGTTCTAAGGCAGATTCCTAAGGGAAGTAGTATACTTCTTGTCTTAAGCATACATCTCCTTTTCTTTCAAAAGCAAATATTTTCCCATCACTGGTGGTTTGTAGATTACTCACCACTCCCCTGACACACACACACATCCCCAAAATACACAACCAATTATGCCCACTATTTGTTCAGACTTTTATTAGGGAGTATAATTTCACTTTCCCTTCTCAGAAGTCCTTTCTTTCAACTTTTACCAAAAATCTTATCTGTGGTGTGGGATGCAGAGAGAAATACACCAAGTGATTTGTGTATGTATGAATGTATCACTTTAAATGTATAAATATGATGTATAATTACAATGCACCAATAAAAGCATAAAAAAGAAGAATAACCATGACAAAAAGTCTTATCTGCTTTTATCCAATTCCCTCAGGACAGTATATTTGGCTGACTATCCCTTAGGAAAGAAACTGAAAACTAACCAATGGCTTCATGTTTCTTCTAACAGGAAATATTTGCTGGGGGTAAGGAGGGAGGAAAAGAGTGTTTTTTTTTTTTTTTTTTTTTTTGCAGTACTGGGGATTGATCCCAGGGGCATTCTACCTCTGAGCTACACCCCTAGCCCTATTTTTTATTCTTTATTTTGAAACAGAGTCTCACTAAGTTGCAAAGGGCCTCACTAAGTATCTGAGACTGGCTGTGAACCTGCAATCCTCCTCCTGTCTCAGCTTCCCAAGTACTGGGATCACAAGCGTGCACCACCACGCCCGGCCTAGAGTGTTTCTTTTAAAGAGTATAACTAAGTAATACAAAGACCAGGTGGCTTGCTCTTCTTTAATAGAGGTCATTGACAGTAACCACTACATTTAGTGGTTTGGGGGGTTTTTTTTTGTTTGTTTGTTTGTTTTTTTGCAGTACTGCGGATTGAACCCAGGGGCATTCTACCTCTGAGCTACACCCCCAGCCCTATTTTTTATTCTTTATTTTGAAATAGGGCCTCGCTAAGTTGCGGAGGGCCTCACTAAGTAGCTGAGGCTGGCCTCGAACCCGAATCCTCAGGTCTCAGCTTCCCAAGTACTGGGATTACAAGCGTGCGCCACCACACCCGGCAACATTTAGTGGTTTTGTAGCAAGCAGATGGGGGAAATAATTTTAGGCAATGGGACTGGGAGGGTTCCCACAACTAACCCCTGGGCAGTCATCAAAGTGTCCACAAGGTCACATCGCCCACAACATTAAAAGAAGCCTCCCCTTAGCAGAGAATATAATCAGCAAACCCCTCATGAGAGAAGGAGTTCCTTTTTCACCCAGAAATATAAGAAGCATACAGGAAGGGAATAAAACCATTTAATCATTCACCATGAATCTGTTGGGACCCAAAAACAATAAAAGCCCCAAAGTGAAGGCCTTAGAAGCAGCTGCAGAAGCAAAGGTTATCTCTAACCTTCTCCCACCCTGAATCTTATGCCTCAATCCTCCCCCAATGCAAGTCACAGAAATAGAATTCCTCTTCCCCAAGGCAGGTCATAGACTCCAAAACCACTTTTCCCCAAAGCCTATCATAAATCCTAAAAATATTACTCTAACTTTCCCCATCTTTCTGGGTAATAGTTTGCCATAAAGAAATTAAGACCTTTGGCCTGGGAAGGTCTTGCTCCATACCTGAGAAGAAGAAATGCTACCGCTGAGTGGTCAAGAAGGATCTGAACAGACAAGACTCACTCCTTCGGTTAATCATATTTCTATGTAGCTGTCTATTTCTACGTAGCTTCATCAAACCTAACCATAAAAATGGATATTCGCCCTGGGGTTTGGGGTCTTCATTCTGAAGGTTCTTCTGCCATGTGAAACTATCACTAAATAAGGTCATTATGCTTTTCTCTTGTTAGCCTGTCTATTGTTATGGGATATCAGCCATTACCCTCTGTGATGGTCAAGAAATGGATCATCCTTTTTCTACCCCTACAAACCTAAAAAGCAAGCAGGGCATGGTGGGTACACGCCTATAATCCCAGTACTTGGGAGGCTGAGACAGGAGGACTGTAGGTTCACGGCCAGCCTCAGCAACTTAGTGAGGTTGTCAGCAATTTAGTAAGACCCTGTTTCCAAATAAAAAATAAAATAGGGCCAGGGGTGTAGCTCAGAGGTAGAATGCCCTGTCCAATCCCTAGCACCACAAAATAATAATAATAAAAAAAACTCCAAAAATAATGGAGCGACATTGAGGAATGGGGGAGGACTGGGTCCCTTGGCTGTTGCACTGTTGAAGCCACAGTACCAAATTCAAGGTGTAGCTAGCATTCCTCCTGAGTCTGGGAGAAATTTGATCAGCTGAGTGTTGCCGGTTCAGGTCTGAGAATCCTGGGACCTAAGCACCATCACTTTCAGAATGCCACATTCACTCAGGATGAGCTCTGAGCAAGAGCTGCCTCTCCCTGAGGTTCTAAAGGGCTAACCTAGCCGGGCGTGGTGGCGCACACTTGTAATCCCAGTACTTGGGAGGCTGAGACCAGAGGATCCAGGTTCGCGGCCAGCCTCAGGTACTTAGTGAGTCCTCTGCAACTCAGTGAGACCCTGTTTCAAAATAAAGAATAAAAAAATAGGGCTGGGGGTGTAGCTCGGAGGTAGAATGCCCCCGGTTTCAATCCCCAGAACCGACAAAAAATAAAAATATAAAGGGCTAACCTGGAGAAGCCAGAATAAATGTAGTTCCTCCCAGAGATGACGAATCTGTAAATGACTGTCAGTGCTGTGCTGCAATGAGGGCCACCATTGCCACAGTGCCCTGTGATGGTGTGACGTCAACTGAGCCCCACTGGACTCACCACCCGCATGTGTACCAGGAGTCTGGCATGAGAACACTGTGCTCACAAGCCATGCTGCACAAAGACAGAAAGCACCCGGGGTGGCAGCTGTTCTCTGCAAGCTGAGAGATGGAATGGGCTGTGCTCTAGGAAGAAGCGTCCATAAACTGAGACTGAGACACAGTCTATTGTTCGTCCTGGCTATCCCGAGCTTCTGCTCCAGAAATGCAACTTGCAAATCAACTTTTCCTGTTCATTTTGCCTCAAGTTCACAACCCAGTCTATTACTAAACTCCATGGCTTCCACAGTCTGAAATCTTTCTCTGGTTCAATTTTTCCTTATTTTGATATTCCTGACTTCACTTAGAAGGTACAGTAATACATCCTGGTTTCAAATCCCAGCTCTACTCTTAATTGATATGACCCTGGGTAAGTTATTTGCTCTCCTTCATTTTTTTATTTTTATTTTTTGGCACTGCGGATTGAACTCAAGCACACTCTTACCTCCAAACTGCACCCCCAAGCCCTTTTATTTATTTTTATTTTGAAACAGGGTCTCACCAAGTTGCTGAGGGTCTTGCTATGCTGCTGAGGCTATCCTCAAACCTGCAATCCTCCTGTGTCAGCCTCCCAAGTACTGGGATTACAGACATATGTCACAACACCCAGAAAGTTATTTACTTCTCTAAGCTACCATCTGAAAATGGCCATTGTAAGGGTTAAATGGGAAAAAAATAGGTACAAAGTCTTTAATAAAACATTAATATCAGCTTCTTCAGCATTAATCAGGACCCATCACTGGATAACTAGACTACTACACTACACCCTCTGGAACCCAGGCTGATGATGTCAACTCCATACAATACTCTCAATTGTATTCCACATCAAATGAAAAACTCGTCCTACAGACTGCAAAACCCGCCACCAATTGCACACCTTTCCTTAACTTCCCCCAGACAGGAAAAAGAGCACTTCCTGCTCTTGATCTCTTTTTTAAACTTCTAAAAACAGGTGCTCAAATTATAGTTTATTTATATTATTTTATTTTATTTTATTTTATTTTATTTTATTTTATTTTATTTTGCGGAACCGGGGATTGAACACAGGGGCATTCTACCTCCAAGCTACACCCCCGGCCCTATTTTTTATACTTTATTTTGAAACAGGGTCTCACGAAGTTGTGGAGGGCCTCACTAAGTAGCTGAGGCTGGCCGCGAACCCAGATCCTACGGTCTCCACCTCCCAAGTACTGGGATTACAAGCGTGCACCACCACACCCAGCGCTCAAACTATAGTTTAGCCCAAGACAGGAGCCATGATTTTATTTCCTTTCCTTTCAGTCTCACCCAAAACATACTGTGAGAGCCAGGGCAGTGGGCAAACGCCTTGTAATCCCAGTACTTAGGAGGTTGAGATAGGAGGATTGCAGGTTAGAAGTCAGCCTCAGCAACTTTGTGTTTCATTACTGGGGGGGAGGAGGGAATAGGGATTGAACCCAGGGGCATCCTACCTCTAAGCTCTACCCCCAGTCCTTTTAATTTTTTTGTTTTGAAACAGGATCTGCTAGGTGGCTGAGAGTCTCACTAAATTGCTGAGGCTGGCCTCAAACCTTCAATCCTCCTGTGTCAGCCACCCAAGTATTGGGGTTACAGGCATGTGCCACCACGCCCAGCAGCAAGACCCTGTTTTGAAATAAAAAATAAAAAGGGCTGGGGGCGTCAATCAGAGGTAGAACATCTCTGGGTTCACTCCCCAATTTCCCTCCCAAAAAATTGCTATAAAGAACTAATGAACTAAAAACAAGAATCACATGATCATTTCAATAGATGCAGAAAAAGCATTTGACAAAATTCAACACCCATTCATGTTAGGAACTCTACAGAAAATCGGAATAGAAGGAACATACCTCAACATCATTAAATCAATATATAAGAAACCCAAAGCCAACATCATATTGAACGGGGAAAATTGCCAGAATTCCCCTTAAAAACAGGAACAAGACAAGGATGCCAACTATCACCAGTCCTTTTCAATATAGTCCTCGAAACTCTTGCCAGAGCAATAAGACAAGAGATGGATATCAAAGGAATTCAAATAGGAAAAGAAGAACTAAAATTATCTTTATTTGCAGATGATATGATCCTATATCTAGAAGACCCAGAGAACTCAACTAAAAATCTACTAGAGCTGATTAACAAATTCAGCAAAGTAGCTGGATACAACATCAACCTAAAAAAAATCAGCAGTTTTCATCTATGCCAACCATGAATCCACTGAGAAAGAAATCCAGAAAACAATTCCATTCACAATAACTTCAAAACCAATCAAATACCTAGGAATAAATTTAACCAAAGAGGTAAAAGACCTCTACAATGAAAACTATAGAACACTGAAGAAAGAAATCAGAAGATCTTAGAAGATGGAAAGATCTCCCCTGCTCTTGGATAGGCAGAATAAATATTATCAAAATGGCCATTCTGCCAAAAATGATCTATAGAATCAATGCAATCCCTATCAAAATATCAACATCATTTTTCACAGATCTAGAAAAATCAGTCATTAATTTTATATGGAGAAACAAAAGATCCAGAATAGCCAAAGCAAGAAGATCATGCAGGAGGCATCACAATTCCTGACTTCAAATTATACTACAGAGCTATAGTAATAAAAACAGCATGGTATTGGCACAAAAAACAGACACATAGACCAGTGGAACAGAATAGAAGATACAGAAACAAGTTCACAAACTTAAAGTCAATTGATTTTTTACAAAGATGCTAAACACATACGTTGGAGAAAGGACAGTCTTTTCAACAAATGGTGCTGGGAAAACTGGTTATCTACCTGTAGAAAAATGGAACTAAATCCTTACCTCTCACCCTGCACAGGAGTCAACTCGAGATAGATTAAAGTCCTGGAAGTTAGACCAGAGTCTGTGAAATTATTAGAAGAAGGCATCGGTTCATCGGTTCAACACTCCAACATATAGGCACAGGTAGAAACTTCCTCAACAAGACCTCCAAAGCACAGGAAATTAAAACAAGAATTAATAAGTGGGATGGCATTAAACTACAAAACTTCTGCTCATCAAAGGAAACCATCAAGAGCCTAAAGAGAAAGCCTACGGAATGGGAGAACATCTTTGCAAGCTATCCCTCTGACAGAGGTCTAATATCTAGGATATACAAAGAACTTAAAAGGCTTTACACTAAGAAAATAAATAATCCGATCAAGAAGTGGGCAACTGAAATGAATAGACACTTCACAAAAGAAGAGATACAAATGGCCAATAGATACATGAAAAAATGTTCAATATCATTAGCAATCAGGGAGATGCAAATCAAAACTACTCTAAGATTTCATCTGACCCCAATTAGAATGGCAAGCAGTAAGAAGTCAAACAACAACAAATGTTGGCGAGGATGTGGGGAAATTGGGACTCTTCTACACTGTTGGTGGGATTGCAAACTAGTTCAACCACTATGGAGATCAGTGTGGAGATTCCTCAGAAAACTGGGAATGGATCCACCATATGATCCGGCTATACCACTACTGGGTATCACACCAAAGGGATTGAAACCAGAAAACTACAGTAATATATGCATACCCATGTTCATAGCAGCACAATTCACTGGCCAAATTATGGAACCAACCTAGGTGTCCATCAACAGATGAGTGGATTACAAAATTGTGGGAAATACACACAATGGAATTCTACTCAGCAATAAAGAAGAACAAAATAACATAATTTTGTTATTTTGAAGTGGAAGGATCTGGAGAACATTATGTTAAGTGAGATCAGTCAATCACAAAAAAAGAAAGGACATATGTTTTCATTAATATGTGCAACCTAGGGAGTAGTGGGGACACACAAGGGACTCTGGTTGATAATGGAGAACCTTCAGTGGGGCAAGGGAAGTGGTACAAGGGAAGGGGAAGGGCAAGAAAGAAGCGAATCAGTGGAATTACTATCATAAACAATATGTACATGTGAGAATATACCAACATCATTCTCGGTACTTCATATGGGTGGGGGAAGGTGGGGGGGACACTAAGAGCTGTGTGCATGTATATTAACATCAAATAGATATTCATTGCGATGTAAGACTCCAATGCACCAATAAAAGCACGTTAAAATTTTTAAAAAAGAACTAATGAATAATATTTTATCACCTTTATACTAAAAAAGGCACTTTTCCTAATCCTAATCCTGAACTCTTTTAAAAACCTTGCATATGGCAGTTAGATGTGGACAGACACCACTAATCATTTGAAAATATAATCCCCAATTTCTTTAGTGTACCTTAGTATCTTGTCATGCAGATAAAGGAGTAAGGAAGGAAAAGCCATGTCCACTAGCACTTCATTAAAGGTTCTTAACTGGTGACTTTAAAAGCATGAGAAGAAAAGTTATGAAGCCATTTCCCATCCCTTCTTCCATCTTAACGAGCAAACGAATGGTTGATTTTTAAGCATCTACTCACTCATTCCAAGCAGCATAATAAAACCAAGACACAAAGAGAACATTAGCCTATGATGAAGAATATAAGGTAGGATCACTCTTTAAAAGTGTTTTTGAAAGGAGTGGGAGGGTAGCTCAGTGGTAGAGCACTTGCCTAGAACATGTGAGTCCCTGGGTTTGATCCCCAGCACAGCAAGAAAGAAAACTGTTAAAAAAAAAAAAAAGTTCTTTGAAGATAAAAAGACACAAGTGCTACAAACACACTACAACTATTCTTTATCTGTCAAGTACTATACAGGCCGGAGCTCATGCAAGGGTGTGTGTTAAGTAATTTTCAAATATGAGCCTGATTCTGAGTTGAAAGCTGCAAGTATCTGCCCACCCAGAAAGCTCTGTAACCTTTTCCTCCACCCTCCAGTCCCTATGTGTCACACAGAGATGGCAGTGACTTCAAGCTACTTAAGCCAATTCTCATCCTGTACAGATCTCTGGGTCCTCCCAAATAGTGACCCCTCCATACAGCTAGGGTGTCTACTGTGTACCAGGTCCTGCACTGGGAGCTGTATTTGGGGGTTTGTGGTTATTGTTTTTATTCACCCCTGTGCTAAATTTGCTCTGCTGAGAAAACCCATTTCTCCCACGAAGTTGAAGAAAAAGGAAAATAAAGAGGATGGTTTCTAAGAAAATGAAAACAGATGAAGGAGTCTGAGCCAGCCTTTGAGAAGTGTGATTCTGTTTGCTTACACAGAGAGAAGAGAGGCTGGTGGAGCAGCCACTGAATCCGGAGGCTGACTACACCTCCACTGCCCCAATCTGAACAATGAGGGAATAAACGCAGGCTCCCTCCTTCCAATGCCCCAGCCACTTTCTGGCTACTGGGCCATGATTCAGCAGACGGAAAGATTTGGGGGACTTTTCCAGTGAGAAATGTGAGTGGGAGAAGGAAAGTGTGGAGACAGGAGGCTGATGGCCATCCACAGCCAGGAAGGGCAGGAGTGGGCTCTAGGTTGCCAAAAGAAAAGAGAAACAAACAAAAACATGTATCTGATAATACTAAATGATAAGGACTTGTAGTCCACAATGTTATGTTTACTTTCTTGCTGAGAACTCCCAGAGAACAGCAAGCACTTCGGGGAAATGACATACTGCATCATTAGGGGAGAGAGAAAGTGAAAGACTCATTTCAGATTTCTTTCTGACATTAATTCAGATTCAAAATAAATATAAAAGCAATCACTTGCTGATTGCTTTCCATGTGTTAAGCACTATGGGAAGGGTTTTAATATACTCCTACTTATCATAGTAGCCCAGGGCAGAAAATATTATATATATATATATATTTTTTTTGTGGTACTGGAGATTGAACTCAGGGGCATTTGACCTCCAAGCTACACCCCCAGCCCTATTTTTATTCTTTATTTTGAAACAGGGTCTCACTAGGTTGTGGAGAGCCTCACAAGTTACTGAGGCTGGCCACGAACCTGCGATCCTCCTGTCTCAGCCTCCCTAGTACTGGGATTACAAGCGTGTACTACCATGCCCAGCTTATTATACTGTATTTTTATATTATAAGAATATTCTAAAGCTGGGCATGGTGGCACATGCCTGTAATCCCAGTACTTGGGAGGCTGAGACAGAAGGATCGCAGCTTCGAGGACAGCCTCAGCAAGTAGTGAGACTCTCATCAACCTAATGAGACCCTGTTTCAAAATAAAATAGGGCTGGGGGTGTAGCTTGGAGGTATAATGCTCCTGGGTTCAATCCCTGGTACCACCAAAAAAAAAAAAAAAGAATATTCTAAGAATATATTCTTGAGTTTTTCAGGTGAGGAAACTGATGCTTAGAGAAATTAATAGTTTTTTCCTCTCAGGTGACAAAATGAAAAAACCAGGATAAACAAGTCTGAGTGACTCAGAAGCTCCCCCTACCCACCCCATTCAT
>PVJS01036441.1:0-20460 GCA_004027185.1 Glis glis
AAAAAAAAAAAAAAAAAAAAAAAAGAAATTGTTCTTTTATGGGAGACATTTTGTTAAGTTACTCTTTTATTTTCCCTTTGTGTGTGTGTGTGTGTGTGTGGTACTGGGGATTGAACTCAGGGACATTCTACCTCTGAGCTATAGCCCCAGCCCTGTTTTTTATTTTTATCTTGAAACAAGATCTCATTAGGTTGATGAGAGTCTCACTACTTGCTGAGGCTGTCCTCAAACCTGCGATCCTCCTGTCTCAATCTCCCAAGTACTGGGATTATAAGCGTGCCCCACCATGCTTGGCTATTTTCCCGTATTTTTGTTCCACTAACACAATGTGTACATTTTGTTTCCTTGTTTTTTTCTTTGTTGCTTGAAATTATACTAAAATATAGGGAAACAGGATTCTAGATATGGGAAACCAACTTTTGCCGTTAAGACCTTTTAGCTGAAAATACCCATTTGAAATTATAATGGATAGTATTGTGCTTATTAGTTGTATTTTCTCAACAATATAGTTTATATTTCAAATTTTTTCTTCATGCTATTAGGGAAACAATAGGTAAATATTCAGAAAATAAGTAAAAGAATAAAAATATTTTAACTGATTACCTCTTTCTAAAAACACAGTACAATGGTATTCTAACTTAGTAAGCTGTCTGTGTTTTATTTTAGTGTCCTTTTAAAAACTGATAAAACAAACCATTGGATATCTCCTGTATACAAAGGCTATTGTTAACCACAAATATAACTTGAATCATGTATAACTTGAAAATGTAATTCAGAAAGTCAATGAAGTCTTTTCAGTTTAATTATAATAATGAATAAGTTGTGGGTATGGGCCAAATTTATATGAATGGAAATTCTCCAAACTTAAAATATTGAAATATGGTAAACTTCCATTTAAACTTTTTTCCATTTGCCTACCTAAACAATAGAGTATCTCCCAAGATCAAAATGCTAAAAAGCAGCTAAAATAGAAGACACCTCCTTTACATATTATTTTATGGTTTAAAGTTATAATATCTTGAAACAAGTAAATTCAATGCCATACTGTTAATATAGCTACATTAGTGAAATTAAAACCTTTTTATTTGTTTCATACTAATAAAGGAGAAAAACAAGAAATGCTAGAGCAAGTAACTGTTACTAAATTATTTAGCTCAGTTTCTCATCTTTAGTGTTATAGATCAGTGCAATTTTTATGTTATCTTGCAGTTAATGGGAAAGTCAATATGAACAAGGTGATGGATGAAGTGAAAACTTTCTCAGGTTAGTGATAAATTACTAACACGATGAGGCTCTCAAGTCTTTACAGTAATTAGTATTTTTTCTGTGATGTTTTGACAATATCCTGCCATTAGATCCAATGGAAAGTTTCTTCTTGGATTGGCAAAATGAAGCAAAGACAATACAGAAAACCCCCTATAGAACTAAATCGTAGTAAGAAATCCTACATTCTGCAGAACTTTCCTTCCTAATATAATACTTCTGTTCATGGAACTTGAGGCTGGGACTGTGAATGTCTGAAAGATTGAGTTAACATTGTCAACAATTACAATATTAACAATACTAACAAATTTTCTTTCTTTCTTAAGGGATTATTTGTACTAGCAATCGATGTGCATTCATTTGACAGTAATGGAACTGAATTTACTTTTCCTAAGATTTAAAAGGAAATTTTATTATTACTGAAGAAACACCTTAAGTTCCAGCTTTTCCCAAGACAGTGTTATGGAGGAAGACTACATTCTGCTTTTGCAATTCAACCTAAAATTTGGAATCATTTTTAATATGTACACCTGTCACTATTTCTTTTTTTAGGTGAAAAGATTGATGTAAAAAATCTGGAAAATGTACTGAGAAAGATGGGGATTGAACTTCCCGGTACAGAATATACAAAGCTGATGAAAACACTGCCAGTTAGTGGTAAGCTTGAAAACACTGATGGAACCTTCCAACAATTAGATTTTACAAGCCTGGAAGAGAAATTCTAAAGTTGTAAAATTTAATGCCTAAAACAGTTTGGAAATTTTAAGGTCTGTGTTTTTTTTAAGTCTTTTACCCAAACTGAAAGATATATTACAAAATAAATGGCTTGTGCTCTTCAAAAATGTAAAAATCATGAAAAACAAAGACTGAGGTAATATATCACATTGAGGAATAAAGAGACACAACTTAATGCTTAATTTCTATCATTGACCTTAATGGAGCAAATGGTGAGATGTGAATAAGTTCTGTAGATGTCAGGTATACTATAGGACAGAAGCAAATTAGGAGAGAATGACAAAACAAAATGGTAAAATGTTGACACTTGGGAAATCTGGGTGAAAAGTATATAAAAATTTTTATACTATATTTGCCACTTTCTGTAAGACTGAAATTACATCAAAATAAAGAAGTTAAAATGAAGAAATCTTGTTAGAGTCATATAGATTTGGTTTGAGATTTATTGCGCTCTCTAGTGAAGACCTGCAATGATGAAATGATGATTTTATTACAATAAGGATATAGTCCATAGCTGGGCACAGTGGCATACACCTATAATCCCAGTACTTGGGAGGCTGAGACAGGAGGATCACAGGTTTGAGGACAGCCTCAGCAACATAGCAAGACTTCCAGCAACCCAGAGAGACCCTGTTAAAAAAAAAAGTGCTGGGGGGGGCGTGTTGCTCAGAGGTAAAATGCCCCCTGGGTTCAATCCCCAGTACCCCCCTCTACACACACAAAGGATATAATCCACAATGAAAATCAAAGTATCAAGAATCCTTATGTGTCAAATAGCATAATATGATAATTGACCTGCTTCAGTTTTCTAATTTTCTCCAGTCAATTTTGATATTTCATATTTTTCTAGAACATTGACCAATTCATACATATAATGGCAAATGTTTTTGTATAACTTTTTAAATTTCCTATGTATTCATAGCTATTTCCCATTCTCATTCCTTACTTGGGACAATTATGTTTTATCTTTTCTCATAGTTCCTAGAAGTTTATTGGTGTTATTATTTCCTCCTGAAAAAAAAAGCCAGCTCTTAGACTTATCAGCTCTACTTTTGGTTTAGTTCATTAATTTCTGTCAGTTCCCTTATTTTTCTGTCTTTAGGACTTTTTAGTGTTCTTTATTATTCTTGAAGTTGAATGGTTGTTCTAGTTTTAGTCCTTTGTCAACTCAGCATTCTGTTTTTATGAATTCCCTTACCAATTTCTTTGTGTGATTAAACCCCCTCACTTTTTTTTAACAGATGATGGAAAGGTGTATCAGAATAGGCTACTGAAGGGTATAAAATCTTTAAAAAGTGAGTAAAAATCATAATGTACTAGTGCTTTTGTCTAAAATTGTCAGGCTTTACATAATATTTTTAGTTCTACCTACCCCTTTATATTTTAATTCCTTTTTATTTTAATATCTTACACTTTACACAGAAATGGTATATATGCTCTGTCTTCATAGGAAAAATCATGCTTATAATTTTCCTAGTTTCACTTCCAAAAGAAATAATTTGTATCTAGGTATACACAGCAAACCCGAGTGGAGGACTAACATCATTTCAGCATATTTAGGAATATTGTTCAGCAATGGACAAAGTCAATCTGAGAATCTGACAACAAAATAAATACCTTTTACTGTGAATTAGAAGTATTAGAAATAATAGTATGTTCCAGGTTTGGTTGCCATAAAGCCAAATAACCTTTTAAAAAAACTTCTTTGCTAGCCGGACGTGGTGGCGCACACTTGTAATCCCAGTACTTTGGGAGGCGGAGACTGGAGGATCCGGGTTCGCGGCCAGCCTCAGCTCTCTCTCTCTCTCTCTCTCCCTCTCTCCCGGTCTCTCTCTCTCTCTCTACCTAGTGAGGCCCTCCATAACTTCGTGAGACCCGGTTTCAAAATAAAGTATAAAAAATAGGGCCGGGGGTATAGCGCAGAGGTAGAACGCCCCTGGGTTCAATCCCTGGTACCACACACAAAAAAAAACTTCTTTGCTGTATAAGTTTGTCACAAATATAGATTTTTAAGGAAGTAGGTTCAAATTCCATTGTTACTATTGACTTACTCTATATTATTGGAAAAGTCAAATGGAAATTGTAGGTTTCTATTAGGCATAGCAATAATGACACAAAGATGCAAATTATATTTTTGTTCTCTCTTAGAAGAGTTATACATACTCATTAAAAACATTCAAAAATAAAACATGTTTTTCATGTCTTAGGTCATTCAATCACACTCATGTTTTTTTGTGTCTTTCTTAAGGAGGAAAAGTTGACCTCAGCAACCTGTACCCTTTCCTGGAAAACATGGGTATCAAGCTCACTGAAAAAGAACTTGAACAGCTAAGAGAAAACTTACCCACTGATGGTAGGGATTGTAGATACCATCATCAGTCCCCAAGGAATTTTTTTCAAGTCTTATAGCTGAGAATTTCTAAAACCAGATTTAGTTAGTGGTAAAACAAATGTTCAAAATCTCAGAGAACCCTCATATTAGGAATAAGGTATAGATACCAACTCTATCTTTTGACATTCAGCATTAAAGGTTCTAGCCACTTCGATGAGAAAATTAAATTTTAAAATCTTGGGAAAGAGGCAATATTACTTTTAGTTTCAGATTATGTGATCATATATCTTGTAAACCCAGGAAGCAAACCAAAAGAAATACATTAAAATTATTGAGTATTAGATAAGCCATTCTGGTTCAGGTATTTCTATACAAAATAAATATGAAAAAACTCGAATGCTTTCCCTAAGCTAACAATAACCAAGTAGAAATATAAGTAAGAAATATACAATTCATAGCAACAAAATATATAGAAATATATTTCTAGATATAATATCTAGAAATAAACTTAACAAGAAATAGGAACTGCAAAATAAACAGAAGTAGATTATTAAATTACACTTATTGGAATCAGAGATTTTACCCAGTATCGAGTTTTACTAAATAATGTCAGGGATAAAAATATCTAAGATGTTAAGGACCACTTGAGAGAGCCTTCCTTCCCATGTCACTCATGCCTTTCTGGCTCAGAATAGAGGGAGTCTCTATGTGAAGGCCACAGCTTTACTTCAAATGAAAGAAACATTTAAAATATTAGAACAACCAGAAAATAATTTCTAAATGGTAGTAATAATTCCTTATCAATAACTACCCTGAAAGCAAATGGATTAAATTCTCCAATCAAAAGACAGAGTGGTTGAATGGATAAAAAAGCAAGATTCAACTATATGCTATCTATAAGAGATTCAATTCAGTTTTACGGGCATAGACCAACTGTGAAGGAATGGAAAAAATATTCCACACAAATAGAAACCAAAGAGAACAGGGATAGCTATATTTATATCAGACATAATAAACATTAAGTCAAAAACTATAAAAAGAGACAAAGAAGGTCATTATATAATGAAAAATGGATGAATTTATCAAGAAGATATAACAATTATAAATATACGTGCACACAACATTGGATCTCATATGTTTGTATGAAAATATTAATAGGTCTGAAGGGAGAGACAGACTGCAACATAATATTAATAGGAAACTTCAGTACACACTTTAACAATGGACAGGTTCATCAAAACAGAAACATCAGGCTTAAACTACACATTATACCAAAAGGACCCCGCTGATAGTTACAGAATATTTCAACCAACAACAACAGAACACACATTCTCCTCAAGCACATATGAAACATTCCCCAGAATATACCATGTTTTAGGCCACAATTAAAGGGGGATAAACACATCAAGTACCTTTTTACAACCACAATCGTATGAAACTAGAAATCAATAACAAGAGCAATCTTGGAAAATTCACAAATACATGGACATTAAACAAGATCCTCTCAAGTAACCAATAAGTCAAAGAAGAAATTAGAAGAGAAAACAAAAATATCTTGATGCAAGCAAAAATAGACATAAAACATGCCAAAACTTAAGAGATGCCATATGTGACAAGCCCATAACTACTACCTTACTCAAAAGTGAAAAGTTGAAAACTGTTCCTGTAAGATCAGGAACAAGAAAACAATGCCTACTCTTGCTGGAGAAATAAAAGGCATCCAAATAAGAAAGGAAGAAGTGAAATTGTTTCTTATTCGCTGATGACATGATCTTATATAAAGAAAACCCCAAAGACTCCACACAAAAAAAAACTGTTAGAACTAATAAGCTAATTCTGTAAAGTTTCAGAATATAAAATCAATGCTGAAAATAATTACATTTATATGCATTAACAACAAACTCTCCAAAAAAGAGGTCAAGAAAACAATCCCATTTACTTTATTTATAAAAATAATAAAATACTTAGGAATAAATTTAACCAAGGAAGTAAAAGACATGTACACTGGAAACTATTAAACACTAATGAAAGATATTGAAGAAGACACAAATAAATGGAAAGATATCTTGAGCTTATGTATAGGAAGAATTAATGTTAAAACGTCAATACTACCCAAAGCAATCTACAGATTCAATGTAATCTCTATCAAAACTCCAATGACATCTTCACAGAAACATAAAATTAATCTTAATATTCATATTGAAACACAAAAGGCCCATATAGTCAAGGCTATCTTGAGTGAGGCATCCTGGGAGGCCTCACACTACCTACTTCAAAATCTACCACAAATTTATCTGATATTTTCCCCTAAAATATATCCTTCACATGCATTTTCTGAGCTTATAGCATTGACTACATTTCTAATTTGGCCCTCTTCTTCACAGCTAGTGGAAAAGTTGATCTAAATAAGGTGATGGACAGAATGGACACTTTTACAGGTGAGCACAAAATCCATGTAAACACAGGATACTAATTATTTTAGGTTAACTGTCTTTATTCTTCATGACTTAATTGCTGTGCTAATTCTATCATTTTGCCTCCTATTTGTTTCATGTTTTTCTATCCAGTACCCCAGAAGTTGGGATTAGTTTGAGGATTTTCTAGTATGCTTCTTAAAATAATTTTATTGGTGTTTATTATACATGATAGTGAGATTCACAGTGATACATTCATATATGCACATATCATTCTCTAGTATGGTTTCCACTAATACATTTTATTTTCTTTACTTTAAGACAGCTAAATTCTACAATAAAATGAGATGAACCTTTGAAAAGGACCCTGGTAATCACTTAAAGGAGAGATATTAGGTTCTTCATGTTGATAGAATTATTAGGAAAGCCATTTGCAACTTGCTAATTGAAAAGACAGATACATAATACCCATTTCTGGTTGTTATCATTATGAATGCCATTTTTAGTATAAGCTACTCAAGAAGCAGACACTAAGGCAGAATTAAATATGCAAGGACATTATTAAGAGAATGCTTGTGTAAGAAAAAATAAGGAACAAGCTGGGGAAAGCTGGGAGCATGCCAGACTAGAAGTAGTCTGATTCCAAGTGAAGGAGGGAGGGAAGGTTGCGGGGAAGCAGCCTAGATTGCCATGCAGTCTAAGGAACGTCTGGTAAGGCCTTCAAGAAATTGTGCAGCAAAGTCATCCTTAAAACGGCTTTTCCTTAATATCTGTTACATTCAGTCATTGGCCAGGAGAAAACTGTGGGAGACGTACTATCAGTGCAAATACAGGGTTGAATTTCAAAGCGGGATCTGGCTGGGCGTGGTGGTGCACGCTTGTAATCCCAGTACTTGGGAGGCTGAGACAGGAGGATCACAGGTTCACAGACAGACTCAGCAACTTAGGCCCTTTGCAACTTAGTGAGATCCTGTTTCAAAAAAAAAAGAATAAAATAGGGCTGGGGGTGTAGCTCAGAGGTAGAATGCCCCTGGGTTCCATCCCCAGTACCACAAAAGAAAAAAAGCAGGATCTGGGGCCCTTGATCATTTATGTTCTCTGTAGTTGAAGGTCCTACTGGCATATTCTCAGGGCCACCATTGAGAGTGGCCTCTCTTATCAGCCTTTACAAAACAAATTATGTTCCTGTGAATGGCATTATTTCTGCATACTTGGTCAGGGCTCAATGGCCATAACTTTCTCCAACCATACTCCAACCATACTCACATTGTATAGGCATTACAAAGTACTTTCATTATTTTCAATCATTTAATTATATAAAACTCCATGTATGCCATTATATTCTTTATATTAAGGAGGGGAAATTGATATCGATGATGTGAAAACTGTTCTGGAAAACATGGGGATAGAGCTCAAAGAGAAAGAATTCTTGGAACTGGTGAAAAATCTGCCATTTGATGGTAAGTATTTCAAATACTGAAAGAACCTAAAAGAGTTTTTAGGCTTCTCTATTTGTGACAAATCTCTATTACCTAATGCTTCAGAAAATAGAAAGTCCAAGGGATGAGGATGTATCTCAGTGGTAGAGCACTTGCCTAGCATGCAGGAGGGCCTGGATTCGATCCCCAGCACCACAAAAAGAAAAAACAATCAAAGTCCATCTCAAAAACAAAAAATTAGAATATCCATTTATCCTGAGGTGAATCCCTATCTCTGTACGTACTTTTAGATTGGGAAACAGCATCTTCATTATGATGAATCATATCAAGGGTTAAAAAAGAGAGAGAGAAAAGATTAATCTGGGATTTGTGGAGAAATGGAAAAAGTTGATAGTGTAGAGGTGAGTAAAGGGAGGATTGGGGGAGGAAAAAAGAGGTGTGTATGCTGTAGAGTGCCCAATGTGCTAAATTTCCCCAATTTCTCTCAAATTTTATTATAAGAGAAATCTCTAGTGAAAAATCCTGAAAAGTCAGTTTTTCTGAGAGTATGCTAGTGATTATCCACATTAGTCTGTAACCTGAATTCTGCCTTTTCTTACAGATGATGGAAAGATCTTTCAAAATAGATTGCTAGAAAGTGTGAAGTCTCTTAAAGGTGAGTGAAAAGCATAAGAATACAGATGAATATAAGATCCTATGCTTGTGCTGTTTCCAAAATATTGAGTTAGTGAAGGCTACCATATCTCATATATACTGATTTCAAATTTATACTCCCTCTGAATATCAATCTTACTTTAACAACTCGTCTTCTATTTTATATCTAGAAAAAGGTTCTCCATCTTCTCAAGATTTTCCAAACTTTTCAACAAAAGAAATAGTAGAATTTCAAGTTTGTATAGTAGAAAGTGACATGAAATAATAATTATTTAGGGAATTCAGTTGGCAGCAAATAAAAACTATGCTGGGACTTGTCATCAAAAATCAGCTCCACATATTGTTCAGAAGCAAAGAATGCCTCCAGAACTAGAATTTTCTTAGCACTTATTTCATTTTATTTTTAAATTGAAAAAAGAAATTGTATGTATTTATAGTATAAAACCCAGCATTTTGAAGTATGTATACATTGTGGGAATGACTAAATATAGCTAATTAACATGATACTGACATCACATTGTTATCATTTTGTGGTGAAAATATTTAACATCCACTCCCAATTTTAAAAAAAATATAGTATATTGTTAATTATACTAACCACTGTGGTACCATAGAACTCTTGAACTTATTAACTGAAATTTTGTATCCTTTGGCCAACATCTCCTTAGCCACTCCCAGACCCTGGTAACCACCATTCTATTCTCTTGTTATGTGAGTGGTTTTTAGATTCTACGTATAAGTGAAATCATGCATTATTTGTCATTCTATGCCTGGCTTATTTCACTTAACAGAATGTGCTTCAGGTTTATCTATGTTATCACAAATGACAGATTTTTTTTGCTTTAAAGGCAGTATAGTATTCCACTGTATAGATATACCACATTTCCTTTATCTCTTCATCCATGAATGGACAACACTTAAAATGATTCCATATCTTGGTGATTGTGAATAACACCGCAATAAACATGGGTATACATGAGAGTGCAATTAACATGGAGTGCAAATTGACAGACTGACTTCATATCTTTTACATATGTACAATCCCATATCTAGTGGGATTGCTAGATCATGGTAGTTTTATTTCTAATTTTTTGAGGAACATTCTTATTATTTTCCAAAATGGTTGTATTCCTTCACATTTATTCAATGCTGTTAAAAATTTTGCATTATGTAAACTGGTCCCCAAGGCAAGTCTCAAGAGAGGTAACATTAATACCAATGTCATAGTTGACTTTCTTTATAGGCATAGTCTCTTATCTCTTTACTAAAAATGATGTTTTTATAACTAAGAGAATAAATTTCAAATGTCTCACCATAAAAAGATCATAGGTAAATGAGGTGATGGATATGTTAACTACCTGGGTCTAAACATCCCACATGATATACACATAGACCAAATATCACTTGAACCCCATAAATGTATACAATTATGATTTGTCAATTAAATATATTAATAAAATAAAATAATTTTTCACATTTTAGAACAAGACTATTAACCCTAATAGATATTGAAGTGGCATCTGTAAATAGGCTTTAGAGAATACATGACCCCCTGAAATTATATACAATCCTTCTGAGCACTGACATACAGTTCATAAAATTCACAACAGAGTATCTCCAAAAGCCTTATATATTTTGAAGTTTTGTGATTTTCTTCATGGATTATCTCTTTCTTTAGGTGGGAAGGTGAATGTCAACAATTTGAACACTGTATTAGAAAATATGGGAATCAAGCTCAAGGATAAGGAGCTTCAGGATCTGACTCAAAATCTCCCTGTGGATGGTGAGCAACTTTCCAAAGTACCCTAGTTACACAGGGAGAGCTTAAGTACAAGGACCACTGACAATAAAAATCCTAGGGAAAGGGACTTTTGAAATGGTGGTCTAATATGATATAATCGAAAGCTATAAATGTGGGCAAAGCATGTAAGCAGCCAAAATCAACATTAAAACATTGCTCTCTGAGTCAGGTGTGGTGGCGCACGCTTGTAATCCCAGTACTTGGGTGGCTGAGACAGGAGGATCGCGGGTTCGAGGACAGCCTCAGCAAGTAATGAGACTCTCATCAACCTAGTGAGATCCTGTTTCCAAATAACAATAAAATAGGGCTGGAGGTGTAGCTCAGATGTAGAATGCCTCTGGGTTCTATCCCCAGTGCCACAAAAATAAAATTAAATTAAATTTAAAAACAAAACATTGCGCTCTGTATTAATGTTTTTATATTCTCTACTCATATTGTGATCAGTAGTAGACATCTTTCACATTTTGAATAGAAACATGCAAGCTTTTGAGATAATGGTACTTCTGAATTTCTTCCTATCACTAACACATATGAGTTCAAGATATGATAGAACTGTAAATAAAATTTACATTATTGAAATAGAATTTTATTATATTTAAAGTTTTCTCTCTGCTGGGCATGGTGGCACATACCTGTAATCCCAGTACTTGGGACGCTGAGACAGGAGGATCGCAGGTTCACAGCCAGCCTCAGCAACTTGTGAGGACCTCTGCAATTTAGTGAGACCCTGTTTCAAAATAAATAATAAAATAGGGCTAGAGGTAAAATGCCCTTGGTTCAATTCCCAGTGCCACAAAAAAAAGTTTTCTCTCTAATGCTTATGAAGAAAATAAAGATTGGATGAAATAATAGCATAGTAAATATTTCTTAAATAAGTATTTGTAAAGCACTCGGGATACTGCCTGGCACATAATAAATGAGGATTCTTTTATCTTTATTTCCATGCTCTCTTCACAATATTCTGTGAGTTTTTTTTAACTTTGTGTGACTCTGACCTTCTCTTACAGTTGATGAGACTATTTCTGTAGGAACACTGATGAATAAAGTAAAAGCTTTTACAGGTGAGTGAGAAGTTGCTAATCTGGCATTTTAGCAAATTTATATACTAAATTTTGTTTTTCAGTGGTATTTCTAGTATCTTAATAAAGTCAAATATTTATAATGAAGAATATGCATCTAAGTCCCTTCAGATTGATATAAAATTATGAAGAATTTTGCAATAGAATACAAGGCTTGAAGCCGGGTGTAGTGGTGCACACTTGTAATCCCAGTACTTTGGGAGGTGGAGACCGGAGGATCCGGGTTCACGGCCAGCCCTCAGCTCGCTCTCTCTCTCTCTCTCTCTCTCTCTCTCTCTACTTAGTGAGGCCCCCCGCAACTTCGTGAGACCCGGTTTCAAAATAAAGCATAAAAAAAATAGGGCCAGGGGTGTAGCGCGGAGGTAGAACGCCCCTGGGTTCAATCCCTGGTACCGCAAAAAAAAAAAAAAGAATACAAGGCTCTGTGTCAGTTTGAAATCCTGCAGTCTCTGTTGTTCATGCCAATAATATGCGTCTCTTCACCAATGTTTAAACATAATCTAAAAACATATAGAAAATGGTGTGGTGAAGCTTATAAATTATCAAGATAATGTATTCACTGAAATTATAAAATAATTTTCACCAAGACAAATATTTCTGATGAAAAAATTCATGTAAGAATCAATGTTGTCTTAATTTACTAATCATATTTCATTCTGGAAGTTACCTTTCCCAACTTAATAAAACCTCTTTAATTTATACTAATCCAATAAATACCATAAAACATATCAAATGACTCTACAGTTGACTCTTCACCTTGACAATTGGAATGTCATTAACTCACATAAAACATGTTATAACTTGAGATAATACTATATAGTACCTAAAGTTCGTATGTATACTATCCCCTCTTTTGAAAGGAGAGAAAGTTGATTCTAGTCACTTGAAAAATATCCTGGGGAGCCTGGGGATTGAGCTCACAGATAAAGAACAAGAGAAGCTGCTGAAAACATTACCAGTTGACGGTGAGACATCATAGAGTAGTTCACTAAAGCCTCCTAAGAATCTTTTTTTTTTTTTTTGGTCTGTGTATTTGTGTAAAAATCTCCAACTCTGATTCTGTTTATCTCCTCTAAAAATGCAAAAGAAAAAGATTAAAGGAGTTGAGTTCCAAGTTATATAGCTACTGGGAATTATCATTTATAATTGATATTGGAAGCTAAAGAACCCTTTAGGCAAAAGTTGACAATAACAAAAAAGAGACTTCAGATAAATGAGGAAAGGGACCAATAGAATAATAGAAAAGGGTTGGGGAGGGATGTAGGGAGAGTAAAAAGAAGGCTTAGTGAAGGAAACAGTTCAAACAATGCTATGTCCATATATGAAGGTATCACTACCAATCTCATTAGCATGTACAGGGAGTGGGGAGGAAGAATCCAGAGGGAAACACACCAAGTACTGTGTGTGTGTATGTTTGTATCACTTGGAGCCTCACTATGATTTATAATTACAATGCACCAATAAAAGTGTTTTTTGTTTGCTTGTTTGTTTGTTGCAGTACTAGGGATTGAACCCAGGGGCATTCTACCTCCAAGCTTCACCCCACAGTCCTATTTTTTTTCTTTTTTTTTGAAACAGGGTCTCACTAAGTTGCAGAGGGCCTCACTAAGTAGCTGAGGCTGGCTGCAAACCCAGATCCTCCTGTCTCAGCCTCCCAAATACTGGGATTACAAGCATGTGCCACCACACCTGGCTAAAACAAGAAAAGATCAAAATAACAAATTGGGATTGGAAGGCAAGATGGTGACTGAGGGAGACACCACGTCGCAATCCATCTGAGACTCGGATCTCAATCGCGGTGAGGGCAGTTCCTTGACAAGACAAGAAAAGCAGCGAGAGATTAAACTAAACAACAAAGGATTTGAAATATGACTGAAGCAAGTATTGGCATCGAAAGCAAGCAGAAACTCGCTCCACCGTAGACAGAGATATGGACAGTAGTGGCTGCAGCGCCCTCTTGGCTGGGTGGAGCAGGCAGCTGCCGGCATTGTGGCTCCTATGGGCTGCCAGCAGGGAAGCCAGTGACCTGTTGTGGACCCAGTGACTGCAGGGCATTGGTGGCGAGGGTGAGCAGTGGCCTGATCCATGCTGGACAGAGACCCGGGTGCCGGAGGGGGGGGGGGCTGACCAGAGCCTATGGCAGCCCTTCCTCTCCCCCAGAGACTTAAGAGCAGCACTCAATGAGACCAAGCCTCCCTTATCTTCACTACCCCTAATCTTTATTATATATTACCTTACTATACTTAAACTCTTATTCTACTCAATTCTATTCTCTACTGAACCCTATCCTTGCATTCCTTACTTTAGCTCCTTCCTCTTCACTCACCCTTCACCATTGAATTCAACACAACTTGCCCTTGTATATACCAGCTGACTCCTCTAAACTGCTGACATTAGACCAAATTGTTAAACTACCAGAAAGGACGGCCAGACACAAGGGACAAACTAACCACAGCCGACAGACAGAACTACACAACAGCCCACATATTGAAGTTTAAAAATGCACAGGGCACAAACTGTCCAGCTCACACCTCTGAGTCTACTCCCTATTATGGAGGCAACAGACAAGTCCCCAGCCCTTAACACCTGGAACCCATCAACATCATCATTGCAGTGGGCAGAAGGAACCCTAGAGTAACTGCAACCCAGTACTGACGATCTACAGGCAGAACAACAGTGGTGGGGGGGATACAGGACATAGATTTCAAAGTCAGTTTTAAAGGGTAATAACCGCACAACAAAAAGCTGAGAATAACCATTCAGTAAAGGCTATTCACCTTCAAGGCTCACCTAGTAGCAACTATCTACCTCCAGGATAAGAGACTGTAAAGGGAGAGAAATTAGACATAGGAAACCTACAGAGTGAGAGAGAGCTACCAAAAGCAACAAAGATATAAATGCAAGAAACATGAAATCATGAGAATGAAGAATAGCAAAAAAACAATGAGCTCCCACAACTCCACAACAACAGAACCCGCCAACACAGAATTGCAAAGATTGCCAGAAGGAGAATTCAGAACTTTATTAGTAGAAATGATACAGGATTTCCGAAAAGAATTCAGAGGGAGCCTGAAAAAATAAAGGAACAAATAAAGAGTCTGACACCCTGAACAGGAATCAAAAAGAAGCTCTGAAGGAAGTGAAGGATGCAATAACTGAAATGAAGGCATCAATAAAAACTATCAACAATAGACTAGACCACATGGAAAACAGAATCTCACTCTTAGAAGATGACCTCTCCAAAAATGAATGCATAATATATAATTTACAAAAAAACATTAGACAGCATGAATTAGACATTGAAGAGAGGCATAGAAGAGGGAAAAGAAGCTGAAACCAAAGGAATCAGTAATCTTTTCAGAGAAGTAATATTAGAAAATTTTGCAAACATAGAAAAAGAGGTCAACACACAGGTACAGGAAATATATAGAATCTCCAAAAGACAAGATCAGAGAAAAGGTTCACCACGCCACATAATAATCAAATTGACCAATGGAGAGGCAAAGGAGAGAATCTTAAAGACAACAAGAGTAAAAGAGCAAGTGACATTCAGAGGCAAACCAGTAAGAATCACTCCAGACTTTTCAAACCAAGTCATGAAAGCCTGGAGAGCCTGGAGTGACATATTCCAAACTCTGAATTCTTCCAGCCAAGATTTATCTACCCAGCAAAGATAACTTTCAAATTTGACGGAGAAATAAAAACCTTCCATGACAAACAGAAGCTGAAAGACTTTATGTCTTCCAAACCAGCATTAGAGAAAATCAAAGAGATTAATTACAAAGAAGAAATAATAAAGAAATGCCAGAACCAGAGAAACAATGATTTCCATCAAACAACTAAACAAAGAAAAACAAACACCACCTCAAACAGAAATTCAAACTCAAAGTGTTAGGAATTAAAAATCATCTCAATAATCACGCTGAATATAAATGGCCTCAACTTCCCAATCAAAAGATATAAGGTGGCAAAATGGATTAAAAATCATAATCCATCTATATGCTGTCTGCAAGAAACACACCTTATAAGTAAAGATACTCACAAAATAAAGATGAAGGGATGGAGCAAGGTAATCCATGCTAATGGAATTCGAAAACAAGCAGGAGTAGTAACCATGATATCATTCAAATTAGACTTCAAACTTAAAATTATCAGAAGAGACAAAGCAGGTCATTTCTTACTGGTAAAAGGAACAATCCAGCAAGAGCATATAGTGATAGTCAACATTTATGCCCCAAACATAGGTGCAACCAGTTTCATAAAAGAAACTCTTTGTAACATTAAGTAACACATAGATCATAGATCCCAATACAATAATATTGGAGGACTTCAACACCCCTCTTACACCACTAGATCAGTCTTCAAAACAAAAAGTCAGTAAAGATGCCTCTGACCTAAGGAACACCATAAACCAAATGGACTAGTAGACACATACAGAATATTCCACCCAACTACAGCTGAATTCACATTTTTTTTCAGCTGCTCATGGAACCTTCTCTAAAATAGACCATATCCTAGGCCACAAAGTGAGTACTAGCAAATTCAAAAAATGTGATATAATCCCCGGCATCTTTTCAGACCATAATGGAATGAAACTAGAAATCAACTATAAGAAGATCCAGAGAAACCTCATAAACACGTGGAGACTGAATACCACACTACTGAATGAGGAATGGGTCATAGAAGAAGAAATAAGGGAAGAAATTAAGAAATTCCTCGAAACAAACAAAAATAGAGACACAACATATCAAAGTCCCTGGGACACTCTGAAGGCAGTATTAAGAGGAAAATTCATAGCACTGAGTGCCCACATAAGAAGAACAGAAAATCACCAAATAACCTAATGACACACCTCAAAGCCCTTGAAAAACAGGAACATTGACAAATTTCTAGACACGTACAAACTTCCTAAGTTGAATCAAGAAGATATAGAAAATTTAAACTGACCAATAACAATCAAAGAGATTGAAGCAGCAATAAAGAGCCTACCATCAAAGAAAAGCCCAGGACCAGATGGTTTCCCAGGTGAATTTTATAAAAACCTTTATAGAAGAACTAATCCCAATACTCCTCAATCTATCCCATGAAATGGAAAGAAACAGGACCTTCCCAAATACATTCTATGAAGCCAACACCATATTAATACCAAAACCAAATAAAGACAGCTCAAAAAAAGAAAGCTACAGGCCTATATCATTGATGAACTTAGACACAAAACTTCTAAACAAAATACTAGCAACGCACATCAAGAAAATCATACACCATGACTAAGTCGGGTTCATCCCAGGGATGCAAGACTGTTCAACATATGAAAAACAATCCCTGTAATACACCATATAAACAGAACTAAAGACAAAAATCACATGATCATTTCAATAGATGCTGAAAAAGTATTTGACAAAATCCAACACCCCATTCATGATAAAAACACTGCAGAGAATCAGAATAGAAGGACCGTACCTCAACATCATAAAGGCAATATACAATAGGCTCACAGCCAACATCATATTGAATGGGGAAAACTACGAGAGTTCCCCTTAAAAACAGGAACAAGACAAGGATGTCCACTATCACCACTCCTTTTCAATATAGTTCTATCGACCGGGCTGGGGTTCAATAGTTGGGGCTCATATTGATTGGCCAAACTCTGATACCGGACCTCCGTTTGATGGATTTAGATGGCATGGAGTGGCTTTTGTAGGAAGGAGGTTAGGGCATTAGAACTTTAACCCATGAACCTCATCTCCCAAATATTGAACAACTTTATACAAGGCATTTATTTTATGTTCTAACCTATTATCTATATCTTCCTATATCCCTAACACTAAGGCAACATTCTTAGACAATTAATTAACATAGGTAGCTGTCTGTACTTCTTGAGATAGAGCTACTGCAGCAGTCGTAGCGGTGGCTATAAAAGCAATTAAGGCTGCAATGCCTGCAATAATTAATCCAAGCATTTTCTTGATCTCCATTCCTTATAACACTTGTAATCCTTTCTCACTATACCATGGACCTGATATGCTAACAGGAATTATAACAAAATAAGGTTGTTGAAGTATCATCACTTGGGTGCCATTAGGTGTCACAGAAATGCAATTAGTAATAGTACAATTAACATTAAAAACATGAGGACCAATAGTAATATTAATACTTCCTACTAACAACACATAAGGTAAATTGACACATGCCATAACAAGGCCTTTTAAAGGGCATCCAGAGAAGTTCGTCTGGTTGCTCATTTTTATGCAGTTATTTAGTCCTTCCGTGCGATTATATCCAGATCCGTGACCAGTTATATTGCTTTATGGCAGCAGCACGCTTCCAAATATGTCTGTTGATAACCTGAATTAGCCCACCATAGTCCAGCAGACAATCCCTTAGCCCAGTCATTAGCTTCAGTCTGGGGGTCCTCTTTAATTTCTCCTTGCTAATTCACAGACCAATTCAAAATAAACCTATCACTTCTCCTCCATAATTCTTCTTCATAATAACAACATTTCCCTCGTCCATTGAGCACATGCACATCAGTCTCAATACTCCCTAGCTTTTGACCATTCTTAACAAAATAAATAGGCAACCTTCTTCCTGATCTAGGATAATTAAAGCTCCCAGCTTGCTGCATCCTCAAATGTTTTGTAGCAGGCTGAGCAAGCAATCACGGATCCTTTACTATCACCATGATTTCTTGTCCTTCCCATACTGCAGGATGTAATATAGGCGGATCAGGAACATAAGTTCAGTAAATTTCAGCTGAGCTCATCTGTAGAAATACCGTTAACAGCCACATCTGTCACAGCATCTTCATTCTCCAGCTCCTTCTCAGGTACTCGTCCAGCAAACCGCACCAACATCTCAGGAAGCCACCTTGTCCCTTCTGCGTCCTGCGGAAAAGCACACACATGCCCTCGCCCCTATATTAACACCGGGTTGGGACCATGCCATTGTCCCGTGCAAGGATCCTTCCATCTCACTTGAACATAAATATCTTGAGTGTGTGGATGCCAAAATCTGTCTGTAACAGAGCGGCCTTGTACATCCACATTTAAAAAATTCAAAATAAAAAGTGAATGCCTTGTACATCCACATTTAAAATTTTCAAAATAAAAAGTGAATGATTTAAAGAGTTGGGGGTATATCTCCCCCCCTTTTTATTTGTATGGCTCTATGGGTGCATTTTATAATCCCTTGGCCTTGAGGATTGTAGGGAATATTAGTTTTGAGCTCAATGTTAAATTGATGGCAAAAATTTTTTGTAATTACCTTTTTAGTTGCTTCCCCAGTCTGTGCAGTAGCCATGAGAAATCCTGAATATGTATCTATAGCAACATGCACATACTTCAGTTTACCAAATTTGCCGCATATGTCACTTTCATTTGCCATAAGTGATTAAGTTTTAAGCTTTGAGGATTGACTCCAAAATGTGGTACTGAAATTTGTTTTGGGAAGGAAGCGCATTTCCTGTTGCTAAAGGACCAGGTAATCCTGTATGAGCTCTTATATGACCTACAAAATAAGGATGCTTCCTATCATGAATGAATTGTAGAATTTGTAAAAATATTTTTTTTACTTGAACATTAGCAGTATTTACATAGATAACAGTTTCAAGAACTTGTACAGCTTTAGCTATATAATGACTATTTGTATACAAATTAAAAGCAACTGTGGCTAATTCCTGAAATACTGTAGCTACAGTTGTTAATTCTACTACCTAAGCTGATGCAGGAGCTGTTTTAAAGGAAAACATTTATTTTTGAATAATATATGTTGCTTTCCCATTAGATGATTTATTTGTAAATTATAACAAAGCTTCTGCTAAAGATCCCTGTCTTATAATTTTTGGAAAACTGAAGCATTATTATTTAGAAATTGTAACAATTTATGTTTAGGATAGTGACTATTAATTTCACCCTCAAAAGCTGCGAAAGCAATTGCCCAAGAATCCACATTTTGGAATAACCAGTCCACTTGCTGTAGTGACCGGAACTCCTATCAAGGCAGGTTCTCTTACAAATTATTTTTTAGATTCCGTCCTAACCATGTACACTAAGCATGCAACTGCCTCCCAATAAGGTGTTAAAACTCTGGAAGGAGGTACAGGTAAATGAATCCACAGCAACGGTCCATCCTGCCATAGAACAGCAGTTGGTGTATGAGCAGTAGAAAATATATACTTGTTGCTGTCTCATAGCTGACTCCACTGGCTGTAACGCCTGTCTATCTTCCTAAAGTCCCCTCCGATGCAGGGCTGGAATCTCCTTTTTAAAATATCAACCAAAGGCTTTAACTCTTCCTGTAAAAATTTTTTAAATATGGACGAAGCCAATAGATGTCTCCCAATAATTTTTGAAAATTGTTCAAGATTTTTTGACCAACTTTCCTGATTTGAATTTTTTGTGGCTGAATTACCTTAGGATATAGGGTATGCGGTGACTTAGTCTGCACTTTCCCAGGGGTAATAACCAATCCTTGTTCTTTTTAAGGTCTTCTGCAAACAGGCATAGGCAGCAAGCAACACTCCTTGCTTATGAGCTAATAAGATATCATCCATATAATTAATAATATATACCTGCCCATATTGCTTCTTTACCTTTAATACTGCTTGAGCTACAAACTCCTGGCACAAAGTTTGTCTATTAGCCATCCCTTGAGGCAACACCCTCCAATGATATCTTTTAACTGAGGGCACACTAAAAGCAAATAGTAAACCTGACAATAGCTAACATCATTAGGAATATGTTTT